>ML660201.1:54283066-54368064 GCA_007570785.1 Antilocapra americana
GGCCGGGGGTCCGCGGGGGCCGCGTCTGCAGCCGGCGGCGCCCGGGAGCCGGGCCGGGGCGGCGGGCGGCTGTGCGGAGCCGGGCCCGGGGGGAGGACCGAGGCCGCAGGCGTGGGGCCGCAGCGGGCCCCGGCTGGCCGCCGGGCTGGCGGGGATGGGGCGGGGGCGCCGGGCTTTCGGAACCGGGCTCTGCGGTGTCGCTCCCGGGGACGTAGGCGACGGAGCCTCCCGGCTCTGCGGATCGCTCCTCCGAAACCCCGCGGAAGGCGCGATCTGGGGGAGGGGCTCAGGGCGTCCGTCCCCGCGTCTGCCCCGCTGGCTGCCTCGCCTGGGTTGGGAAACGGGAACCCCAGCCCGGAGGGTCGCGGGCGCGGGGAGATGTGGCCCCCACCGCGGCCTCCCTTCCCCACCCCCACCCCCTCTCTGCGCCGCCTCTCCGCGGAGAAACCCGGCCGCGGATCGGGGGTCCGGAGCCTGCGGGCGGGGAGGTTGAGGCATCTCAGGAATTCGCTGGGAACCTGATGGACGCCGCAGGGCTGGGCTGGAGGCACCGGCCCGAGATTCAGCGCTGCCCCTGACCCCCTCGTGACCTTGGGCAGTCCCTCCTCGCCAGACCACGTGGGTGAGATGCTGACCCCTCGCCTTGGGGGTCCTTTGGGTCAGACCCTCCAGCAGGCAAGAGGTCGGATTAAAGGACTGTGCCCCGGGGCTGGAACAGCCACAGCCCAGACGGGCCAGGAGAGAGCAGGGTGTCTGGGAAGTGACCGTGCACTGTTGGGGTATCAGGGCACTCTGTCTCACCTGCCAGCCTGCGGGGGAACCCTCATGGACCAAGGGGCTCCGAGTGCGGGTAAACCCCTCCTCTGCCCAGCTAGCTGCCCCTGTGAGGAGGCAGGGCTGGTTGGCAGAGATGTGGTCAGGCTGTCCCCTTGTCCCCACAGTCATGGGGAACCCCCCCCCCACCAAATGTCTGCCAGGCAGTTGCCGCTTTAAATCGCTAAGCTCTCCTCTGTCATAGCAGATCTGTTCCCGGAGCAAAGGGAGCAGAAAGAGGACAGTGGGTGTCCCTCCCCCGGGCCTGTCCGGGAGCCTCAGCCCCGGGCAGGCAGTCTGCTTGCCTGGTCAGCTTTGTGTGCTCTGCTCTGAGCATGCGCTGCTGTTGGGTGGGGGTGGGGCCCTTGCGCTGCACTTTGGGGAGCTCCTGCTCTGGCTCTGCGGTCAGCCCCCAGCGGACAGGGTGCAGACCCTGGGAGCCACACTCTCAACCAAGATGACCTCGGGTCACCCTCCCCTGCCCCAGGCTTTAGGCCTGGCTCCTCACTTGGGCTGGCGTGGCGGCCGAGCCTCTGCAGCCGTGAGTGGCCAGAGAGCCCGTATGCAGTGGGGCTTGAAACAGGGGAAGAGAAGCAACCCCGGGACCCCCTGGAGGCCGGCAAGGACAGCCCGGGAAGGGTCCAGGGCTCTACAGCACCACGGCCCAGCCCCTGAGGCTGCAGGGAGCACCTGAGGGCCTGCCTCCCGTCAGAGCTGGAGAAACTGAGGCCAGAGAGGGGCAGGGACATGTCCAAGGTCACGCAGCACCCCGGGGCCCCAGCTCTCCAGCAGTCCGGCCATCCTCGGGGGGCTGCAGCCTGGGGGAGGCTCGGAGGACTCGGCGTCCCCCCGGAGGTCCCAGCAGTGGAGAGACGAGGATAGGGACTCTGGCTCCGCACAATTCGAGAGCATTAAGTCATCTTGAGTCTCGTGACTAGAGTCGCCACTCGCCACCCTTTCCCGTGGTGCGTGCCCTTCCAGCCACTTCTCTGTCCACCCCACTCCCGCTGGCCCCACAACACCCATGAGTCAGGCCCCTGCCCCGTTGTGTAGCCAGGGTACCCAGGCCAGCCCTGGGACCCCCTGAGTCCTCAGCTGTCCTTCGGTCAGTGTTCTGACTTGGGGTGCTGAGTTCCTAAGCGCCCCTAGAAGAGCACAGTCATCCTTTGCTCCTGCAGAGAGCTCCCATCACGGGGGTGTGCAGGCTGGAGTGGAACGCTAACTGGTCGGGGAGGGTTGACCAGACGTCTCACCAGCCCGCCCACCTTATCCATCATAAACAGAGGGTTGGGACTGGGTTTGCTGGCTCCTGTCAGAAGATGTTTCTGATATGAAAGAAACATATGCGCAGGTCCTGTGGAGGCCGGGGCTCCCACCTCCTGCCATTGCTCAGACCCGGTGTCCATGGCCACCATAGAGTGTAACCCAGACTCACTTCCAAGGGCAGCATCTTCCAGTGCCCACTGCCTGCCTGCTGGAGGCAGCCTTCAGCCCGCCCATTCTGGTGCCTGCCAGGCCCACCCCACCGATGCCACCCAAAAACATTTGCTGGCCTTCACTCACCCACGTCACCTCTGGAGCAGAATCTGCCTGAGGGCTCCGTGTCCTCCTCCCCTGGGGTCCCATCGTCACTGAACCGGGGAGGGGTCAGTGTGCAGGGCCAGAGGTGGGCCTGACCTCAGGACCCCCACCGCCCCGCCCCACCCCCGTCAGCTGGACTCTACATTGGAGTACCACGCAAGCGCCAGCCTAGAGAGGCAGGGAACAGGCAGCCCAGTTCTCTGCGACTTTTCAAAGAGCTGAATGCGTGTGGCCTTCTGACCCAGCACAATCGCGGTTCAAACCCAGCAAACATCTTTTAAGCCTCTGCTCAGTGCCAGACCTCGTCACGGGTCCCCCTTGTATGATCCCTTTTCATCTGGGAAGCCGCAGACCCGTCTGCTAACATGCCCGAAGGCTCTAGAATCGTCATCTCAGGACAAGGATGTCCGCCCCATGGCCAGCGGCACCCACAGGGAATTCTGCACCTTCTTGCCCACCGCAGGCTGGCGTCCCTTCTGTGACTCGGGCCTTCGCGCCCGGACCGCTGAGCAGTTTGCACACTCAGACGGCCTGGGGGAGTGGGCGCTCAGAGGAGCCTGGCCTTGAGAGTCCCCTCATGCTCTGCAGCCCAGGACAGAAACGCTGTCCGTGGGACTCTGTTTGGGCCTGGGCTACTGCAGTCCTGCGGGGATGACAGTCTCCTCCTCCCCAGACTGTGAATCCCCCACAGCAGGATAGTGGCCCAGGCACCTACTGGTCCCCAGCGCCAGGGGCTAATGCGAGTCTTCATTGTGCTCATCTGAGTTGGAGCCAAACAAGAAAAAAGGCAGTGAGTTCTCCTCGTGGAAGTATGCACGCTGAGGTGGTCCAGAAGGGTCCCGTGTCTCGGTGAGATGCCCTGGAGGGCATTTTAGCTCCAGGACTCCCAGAGCCAATGACTTAAAAAAAAAAAAGTATCTGAGGACTTAGTGGAAGCTATCAGGATGGTAATGTAGGTTTGGAAAAACGCTCGGCGCCTTCTAATAAAGGCAGTCACCCTGGGGTGTTCTGGCGACACTTCATTATTCCGCTTCTCCAGATTCGGGACTAGGATCAGGTCTTGGACTTGATCAGGGCGCCTAAGTGAAAGTCAAAGTGTTAGTCGCTCAGTCGTGTCCAACTCTTTAGGACCCCATGGCCTGTAGCCCGCCAGTTCCTGTCCATGGGATTCTCCAGGCAAGAATACTGGAGTGTGTAGCCATTCCTTCTCCAGGGGATCTTCCCGACCCAGGGATCGAACCTGGGTCTCCCACGTTGCGGGCAGAGCCACGAGGGAAGCCCGTGCACATAACTCTCTGAGCCTCAGTCTCCTCCGCTTTAAAATGGGAGTGATGACAGGACCCCCTCCCAAGGCGGTTATGAAGGCGATTCTGGAAAGTGCCAATGTCAGGCGGCTAGTTTCCATTTTCTCCTTTGGGGATATTGAAACGCTACTGAGCATTTCTAAGGCCTCAAAGTCCCGATAGAAATGTCAGCTCCATTGATTTTCTCATTCAACAAATATTTCTGGAACACCTACAGACAAAACGCCCTGCCCTCTGGGAGCTTTGAGTCCAGCGGCAGGAGACGCACAACAAATGAGGAAACAAAGCAAGAAGAGCGCTAAGGGCCAAGAGGAACCGTCCGCCCTGGCCAGTGTTAAAGGGGCTTTGTCGTGGAAGAGCCCTCCCAAAGGAAGAGGAGAGGAGCCCCCTTCGCCCTCCCTGGGGCTCTGGGAGACTTAGACTCCAGTCCTGGCCCTGTGGGCTTGCTACTGGCTGGGCAGACTTGGGCAGGTTCCTTCCCGCTCAGGTGCCCTGTGTGGCCGGGCTGCCTGTCCTGACGGGGTGTCTGTCTTGCCTGGGGCGCTGCTGTCACAGCGGGGGTCCCTGCCTGTCCCCTGTGTCCCACAGCACACATGATCTCCATCTCAAATGGTCACGTGAAAAGATGGAGAGACAGGCAGAGGAGCGGCCCCGCAGCCCAGAGAGGCAGGGCGGCCGAAGGCCCCGCCCCACTCCCGAGGGCTCTCCCTGCAACCGTCGCCCCTCAGAGACCGCACCATCCTGCCTTCTCTGCTGATGCCATCTTGCTCTCACTGCCTTCCCACCTGTCTGAGCAACCCTCTACCACGTGGCCTTCTTCTGAGCTGTCTGCACACAGGGCTTCCCAGGTGGCGCCCTGGGAAGAGTCAAGAACCCACCTGCCACCGCAGGAGACATCAGAGACCCAGGTTCCACCCCTGGGTCACGAAGATCCCCTGGAGGAGGGCGGGCCACCTGCTCCAGTATTCTTGTCGAGAATCCCACGGACCGAGGAGTTGGGCTACGGCCCATGGGGTCGCCAAGATGGGGACACGACTGAAGAGACGCAGCCCGCAGCACAGACGTAGATTTAGGCCGGAGATGTTGGCTCGGGCCTGGCTTCTCAGTCACGAGGAGCTGTCGCCTGTCCTGGTCACGGCTGTGCCGCCAGCCGCACTTAACTTTCCAGCCTGTGTCTCCAGTTTAGGGCTGTTTCCTGACCGTGCCCACCTTCTCGTGCGCGTCCGGCCTCCTCTTGTGTCCATCTTGAGCCGGGCCACGTGGCACGTGCTCCCAGAGCCCGATGACCCTGTGGTCCTTCCCTCCCGTCGCCCCCTTCCCCACCCGCAGCCCCTGTGGTCGGTCTTCGCCACTTTTGCTCACCTGGCGGGTGTGGCGTGGTTCTACTCTGCACTTTCCTGAGTGCTGACGGGGTTGAGCCGTTTTCAGACGTTTATTGGCTATTTGGTTCTCCTCGTTGATGAGAGGGCTGTTTTCTTGGTGTTTCTGTCATTGTTGTTGATTTTGAGGATTCTTTAGGTATTCCAGATTCCGGTCCTTCCTCAGTTATATGTGTTGTAAATATCTTGCATTTTCCACTCTTCCTGGAGTCTTGAAATGAACGTCTCAGTTTCAGAGGTCTTACTTTGAGTGATCTTTCACTTCATTTGTGAGTCTGTTTAAGAATCCTTTCCTACCCTGCGGTCACGAATTCATCTTTTACATTAGATCTGTGATCTACAAGGAATGGGTATTGGTACATGGTGTGAGCTAAGGGTCCCGTTTCACACACATGCACCCCTGTGTGCACACACGCACATGTGCTTGCACACCCCGTTTCCCAGCCTGCCCAGCACTGTCTGGTGCTGTGTGTCCCTTCCCCTACCTGCTCCGCCCGTCCCCTCCTCGAGTACACACACCCTTCAACGGCAGGCAGGAGCCGGAGCCGAAGCAGGGACGGCCCCTAGGCTGGGCGGACGGCCCTCCCCCCGCTGCCCGGCCGCTCCTGCCCAACAGGTCTGCCGCCCGTCACGTGTCCGCTGGCGCTGAGTTGGGCTCTGGCGGATTAAGCAGGGGCTCAGGGCTTAGGACCCGCGCCGGCCGCCACACAGGCCCCAGGGAGGGCAGACGGAGCTCAGCTCTGGGGGCCGCAGAGAAGACCCCGGGGGGCCGCGAGGCGGTGCAGTTGGAGGCAGGAGGTCCCCAGCCCCGGCACTGGAGCCAGGTGAGAGGGGTTGGGGCGGGCCGGCTGCGTCTCTCCTGCCTGCCTGGCTCTGGGAACCTCCGTCTGGAAAATTAAATGTCCTCCCCCCCCCGCCCCTGCCCCCGCCAGTCCTTTCCAACGGGGGGGGGGGGACCCAGAGCCAGGAGGTGGGGGCAGGAGCCCACAGAAAGCCCTGCCAGGGTTCAGGCCGCTGTGCAGGGTCACCTGAACACACACACACACACACACACACACACACAGAGACACACAAACACACCCACAGAGACACAGACACACAGAGAGACACAGAGACACACACAGACACACACACAGAGACACAGACACACACACAGAGACACACAAACACACCCACAGAGACACAGACACACAGACACACAGAGAGACACAGACCCACACACAGAGACACACACAGACACACACACAGAGACACAGACACACAGACACACAGAAACCCACACACACAGACACACAGACACACACAGACCCACACACACAGACACACAGACACACACAGACCCACACAAACCCACACACACAGACCCACACAGATACACAGACACACACAAATCCACACACACACAGACCCACACAGACACAGACACACACAGACCCCCACAGACACACAGACACACACACAGAGACACACAGACACACAGACCCTCACACACACACAGACACACACACACAGACACAGACAGACACACACACAGACACAGACAGACACACACACAGACCCACACACAGACCCTCACACACACACACAGACACACACACACACACCTGCCCCCTGGCTCCAGAGGAGCTCTACGTCCTCTTCCGTGATGAGCACCTGCCCTCTAGATGGGGTAGGGGGTGGGTCACAGCTAACCTCCAGTCCGCCCTCCAGATCCCAGGGCCTTTCCCCAGGATGGCCAGGACCTTCCTGCTCCTGGAGCCATCGGAGCAGGGGGAGGGGAGAAGTGGGTGTGTGCTGAGCACTGTCCATGGGCCAGGACGGCCCGCGGATGATCTTCACTCCTCTCCTGCAAGGCTGGCGGGGTTCGCCCATTTAACAGATGAGGAGACTGAGGCTCGGCGAGGGGCTGTGGCCCAGCTGGGGCCGGGCTGGGAGGACGGTCCCCAGCCCCTCGGCAGCCTGCCTACGTGAGCCCGAGTCGCAGGCTCTGCAGCCCCTGGGGCGTCCAACAACTCGCCCCTGGGGGCGAGGGCGTTGGCCTGGGAACTGACTCCGGGTCAGCTCGTGCCTGGGGGGAGGGCGGGCCGGGGGTGTGTCAGTAATAGGCTCCACCCCTCCAGGGCACTCGCAAATACGCTCTGCAAGAAAGGGCCCCCACGCACCCCTCCCAGCAGGCCCTGCGGACTTAGCTTTCGTTGTTCCTTCGCACAGAGAGGGTCAGGTACCTGAGTTCACTGCGTCCTCTGAAGTCCTGGGCTCCCGTCCCCTGCTTTTCGTCCCGGGCTTTATTTACGCGTGTATTCCTCTGCGTTTCCTGTTTGCTTAGGAAACACTGGTGCGTGGTCCGATCGCTTGGCCTCCTGAGGGTATACGAGGCCGCCGGCAGGGGCCCCTCCCCTCCCAGAGCAACCCTGAAGGGGTGCTGGTCAGCGGGGTTCCTGTGAATGTGTTTGCTCCCCCGCCGTATTTTAACGGGAACAGCGGCGGGCTCTGCCCCGTCCTGTGACTGCCCTCTGGGCCTTTAAATCCACCCACTCGGTTAGAGAGCCGGGCGGCCTCCCTGCAGAAGCCGCACGTGTTTGTGGATGCTGGCACCAGTTCCTCCTCGTCAGCAGGACTTGAGGGAGGCTGCAGCCTGGCACAGGGTAAACAGGGGGACTGCTGAGCCACAAAGAACGGTCCCTCTGTGCCCTGAGAAGGCCCCAGTCGGGGCCCAGCTCCCTCTCCTGCCCACCCCGGCGGCACTGGGTCTGGAGCTCTGGTGGAGCCTGGGGAGCTGGCCGAGGCCCCGCCGGCTGCCAGCTGTCCACTGGGTGACCTTGAGCCTCCTCTGCACTCCTGATTCCGTGCAGAAGCCTAGGGCGCGGGGTGGCCCCAGCGAGAGGACCGAGGGTCTGTCTCATTGGGGACCCCAACACGCCACCCCTCACCCGTCCGGGCCGGGCAGAAGCCCGTGACGTGGGCTGGAGTTTCCACTCTGCCTCTTACACTTTGATGGTGCTCCGGAAGCAGCCCACGTCCCACTGCCATGTTCCCTGTGGGCCTTATGATTCCCGGACCTGCCGGCATCTTATCTCTGCTGTGGCAATCTCCCAGAGGGCTATGCGCAGGGCTTTATCTCTCCCAGCCTCAGAAAGGAAGGCAGCAGGTGGCACCGCGTGGCAGAATACTCCGTGTGTGACTACACGGCCTCATCAGAAGGGCTCCCTGCCCCCTTGAAGGAAGAACAGGACCCACCGTTGATGTCGGGGCCCAAGGATCACAGTCACCCAGTGTGGCAGAGCACCAGGCGCTGCCAGTGTGCAGTTGTTGAGGTTGTGCACTGCACAAGAGCAGCTGGCAACGCAAGAGCGCACTGCTGCCAAGGGGCAGGCTGGTGAGAGGCGTGTCAGCCAAAAGGGGGGCCTTCTCTGAATTCACACGCAGACCCGGCACGCTTACTGGCTAAGGAGAGGTGCCTGGTGAGGTGTCTCCTCTCCTCTGAGATGGGCTTCCTCTGCTCAGTTCTCTAGAATCTCCCTCCAGGACTCTGCTGGTAACCAGGGAAGAGGCACCTCCAAACACCCCCCTGCATCGGTGGGGGCAGCTTGAGTAGACCCAGCCCAGTGAATCTTCAGAGGGATCAGGGCCATGGCTCAGGGCAGACCTGGGTCCACATCTCAGCTCTGGCCGCTCCTGGGCAGACCTCCTCGGCCAAGCCCTCCACTTTAGCATCTATAGTATCACCCGGTGGGGCAGTGGTAAAGAACCACCTGCCAAGCAGGAAGCATGGGTTCAATCCCTGGTCCGAGAAGATCCCCTGGAGGAGGAAATGGCAACCCACTCCAGTATTCTTGTCTGGGAAATACCCATGGACAGAGGAGCCTGGTGGGCTACAGTCCACAGGGGCGCAAAGAGTCGGACACGACTGAGTGACTAAAAACAACAACAACATCCCCCCGGAGCTCAAGTACGAAGGACCCTCACGCCTGGGCCCGGCCCCTTGAGCTGGGCCTCCTTCTTTATGAAGGCGCACTGACTCTAGGACACAGACTCACATGAACTAGACGTGATTATCTCATCTACAAGTTTTTCTCCAGCACCTAGTAAGTGCCAGGCTGGAGATAAACACTGAGACCCACAGACATGACTTTTGTTCTCTTGGCGCTGAGTCGTGAAGCTGGAGTCAGGAGTACGTAGGTAAAAGAGAGCCGTGTGTGCCAGCAGAGGGAACAGCATGTGCGACGGCCCGGGGCAGGAGCCGGCTTACTGGAGCCGAGCGGGAGGGCCTGTGTGCTGCGTCACTTCAGTCGTGTCTGACTCTTTGCAACCCTCTGGACCGCAGTCCTTCTGGCTCCTCTGTCCATGGGATCCTCCAGGTAACAACGGTCGGTGGGCTGCCGTGACCCCCTCCAGGGGATCTTCCCGACCCAGGGATCCAACCTGCGTCTCTCACGCCTCCTGCATTCACAGGCGGGTTCTTTACCACCAGTGCCACCTGAGTGGGAGGGGAGAGGCGGGCGGAGGCCGAAACTGCAAGGGTTTGTTTTAAAGGCGTTTGTTTATCCCCGTAGCTCCGGGTCCTGCTCGCGGCAGGCCGGGTCTGCGACCTTCACTGTAGCACAGGAGACCCGTAGGTGTGTCGTGTAGGGTCTAGCTCCCTGAGCAGGGGGTTGCACCCCGGCCCCTGCGTTGGGGACACGCATTCCTGACCACTGGGCCAGCAGGAAATCCCTGGTGCTTCTTGCACGAGCAGCGAGGAGCCAGGGTTTCAGGCTCCTTAGATCAGTGAGTCGTCAGATTGAAACGCCAGTGACGTTGGGTTTGGGTCCAGGCTCTGCTTCCTGACCCAGCCGCCACCCCGCTGTGTGGCGGCGGGGGAGGCTGTGTTCAGTGGTGCGGGAAGGAGGAGCTCTGCAGAGGAAGCCTAGGGGGGTGTCCGGAGGTTGGCACAGCCGCCCTGTGGGCCCCACGCGGTCCGGTCCGCTTGCGGCCGGAGGGCCAGGCTGCAGTTCTCCAGCAGGACGGCAGGCGGCGCTGGCCCCTCGGCGTTGGCGGGTGGGCCACGCAGGACCGGTGGGGTCGGGGAGGGCTCTGGTCAGGCCAGGGTGGGGCTGCGCCTCCCTCCGCTCTCCCGGCACCCCAAGTGGCACCTGGGCCGCCGGTTCAGGGGCTCCCGCCCGCAGTCGCCGCCCCTCCGTCTTTCATCCCTCTGGGACCATCATCAGCTATGACCTGAGCTGACGTTTTAAGCCGATCTAAATTTGCACCAAGCCCTGCCAGGGGACAGCTGGGCAAAACCACCCCCTGCAGGGGGGCGCTGGAGTCCAGACCTCCGCTCCCCCACCTCGGCTAGTGTGATGCGGGTGACGCGATGCCCCCTTGTGGGGCGGGTGGGCAGGCACCCGCACGCTGTGAGTGCCCAAGGGCTGTTGGTCCAGTCAGGCCGGGGCACCCAGGAGGCCTGCCAGGCCTGGCAGTGTCTCCCCAGCCCCCCCTACCCCGGAGCCCCTGCACCTGGTAGTGGGGCTGGAAGCACAGGGCAGCCAATGTGTGTCCAGTGAAGACGTGTCCTTCTGACTGGGGGGGGGGTGCGACTGCGCCCCAGAGCGAGATCGCTCACACTTGGGCCATCGCTGTGTGTACTTGGGTGCCCATGGGCAGGGCTGGGCCCCAGGAGAGGGACGGGCGGGACGGCGCACCGAGGGAGGGGAAGGAGGAGTCCCGGGAGAGGACTTGGCCTCGGGGGAAACCGCCTGTCCCCGAGATGCGCTCCGTGTGGCCCCCCTTCACCGGGGGTGTGGCCTCCCTTCACCAGGGTGATAACTGCAGATGTGGCTGAAAGGGAACCAGTCGCTGTGCGCTCGTCATTACTAAGTGCATTTCTGACACTCCAGGGGTCTCCAAACCCTGATGTCTGTGCTGTTGACACACGCGTGACAGTTGTTTGTGGAAATTACCAGCGAGACCGGAGCTGTCTGCGGGTCGTGCTTCCTAAGAGATGCTCCCGGTGGCTGTGCTCTGGGAGTCCCCAAGGACCCGGGCTGGGCCTCCAGCCTCTACTTCTCTGTTGTGGGCTCAGGTTCTCTCTGCAGCCCAAGACTTTTCACATGTGGACCCCCAGGCTGGAATCCCCGCTCTGCGCAGACCAGCTCTGGTGCCACCAGCCACGAAGCCCTCCGTGTCCCGGTTTCCTTACCAGAACTGAGTAGCGGGACTCGATAACCGGCTCAGAGACCGCAGCGTCCGGCGGCAGGCAGGCCCTTGCCTTGGTGCCCAAGGCGTTCCCTGGGGCCTGTCGTCCTGTGTAAGAGGATGTGTGGGAGGCCCACATCCCCGGAGGAAGGGACAACGGCCCTGGAACCCCGCCTCCCGTCCCCCTGGCAACCAGGCAGCCCTCCCCAGCCTGCGGTGGCCCTGACCTCATCTCGGTGCTGTTTCTTGCTGCAGAGAGTATATTCTCAGATCCCTGGGTTTCTGTTAGTGTGAGAAGCGGGCCACAGGTGGGTGTGAAGCAATTGCAGGTGAGCCACGGATGCTACATTCGGTGACAAGGAAGTTAGGTGTACCCAACCCCACCCTCCCCGCGGGAGAAAGCTGCTCCCCTCCAGGCTCTTCCGGCCCCTCCAATTAGATCACAGATTACACATTACCCCAGCCTCAGTGCTGTGGCTCTTCACGCCTCTTTATCACTCCAAAAAGGCGTAACTATAGGTCCTTCTTTTATATGAAGTAATATAGTTTATAGGAACTAGTATATAAAACAGGCTGCGAGACAGACAGCGTGCCCCCAGCCCCCTAGAGGTAATCATCACCCAGAGATATGTCTATCAGAGCGTGTGTATCTGTCTCTGTGTGTGTTTCCCCTTCCTTGTAATACATCTTGCATCTCATTTCGTATCAAAATATAGCAAGCATCCTTCTGTTTTATAGCTGCCGTCTGTAACATGCATTTTCTATACTTTTAATCTCAGTTTTAAACAAAGACAGAGCGACCCTCAAGCACAGGCCTTCTGCTGATAACAAGCTCTGAGCAGGGTTTTATAACAGTGTTTGGTTTGGGTGATTTACTTTTATGACAAAATTCAATGTATGCTCGGCACGAATGACTTTTCACTGAAGGAGCAGATATGATGTATGCTGATATACAGAATACTATTAAGTAATTGGCACACAGGCGCTGTGTGGTCGCTTGGGAAACTAACCTGGGGATAAATCTAGGCCACTTCTGCCGGCTCCCCTGCCCCTCCAACACCCTCCTATAAAATGAAGCCCCTGCCCTATCCGCCAGCCTCATTCCTCACAATTCACCATCCCCACACATAACCCTGTACAGGCTATTCCTGTACCCGGAGTGCCCTGCACTGAGTTGCCATTCATGCCACAGATCCCAACCCAGGCTCCACCTCCTCCAGGAAGCCCTCCCTGATGGCCGTCCCTCCGCCTGCAGTTGTTCCTGCCCCTGTGCCAGGTCAGTCGCAGGATGGCACTGATCACCCACTTGAGTTCCCTGGAGCAGTGCAGGAGTCCTCAGACTTCTGCAGACTTCAGAGTTACTGGAGGGCGAGAATGCGCATCTCTGGGAATTCCCCGCTGGGGTGCCTCTGCTGCTCTTGCTGGGACCACACTCTTGAGTCTGTCACTGGTGGAGAGCACATTGCCGGCTGGGTGTCAGCGTCCCTGGTTCTCAGCTCAGCGCCGTCGTTAGCAGGCTGTGTGTCTTTCACAAATTACTTACCTTCTCTGAGCTTTGGGGCCTCCGTGAGAAGCTGAGATGTGGAGCCCGCCTTATGGGGCAAGTGTGGAGAGCGTGTGAACACGTGTGTGGAAACTGGGCTGGTGCCAACCAGTGTGTGTTGCTTCCAGCCGCCTGCCACCCAGCTTCCCAAGGGCAGGGCCTGCGTCTGTTGTGTCTCGGATCCTCTGTGGCACCCAGCCTGTGCCTGGCGGGCACTCACTGACCACATTCGGGAATGCACCTGTGCCTAGTTATCAGTTTATTCAACTAGTGGATCAGACATCACACCTGCCCTATGCCCACTGACTCCGAGTCCACAGAGCCAGGTCAAGCTGGACGAAGGCTTCCTCCCGCTGGGACCAGTGAAAGTGCAAGTCGCTCAGTTGTTTACAACTCTTTGCAACCCCACAGACTATACAGTCCATGGGATTCTCCAGGCCAGAATACTGCAGTGGGTAGCCGGTCCCTTCTCCAGGGGATCTGCAGGGTCCCGATCTCCAGGGATCGAACCCAGGTCTCCCACATTGCTTTACCAGCTGAGCCTCAAGGGAAGCCCAACGACCAGGGAAGGGGCTGGTTAAATCAATAACATAAAGCAGATTGCAGAGGGGAACATTTAACCCACTTAAGAGAAGCTGTCATTTTAGGAGCACTCAGCGGCGTCTGTTTGCAAACCAGGCATCAGAGCACTTGCTGTGGTAATGAATGAACGCATCTATTCATTAAAGCAGAGGGCCGCTGGGGCTCACTTGGCTGGCCCTTGGTGGCCGCGTGGATGCAACAGATAGGAACCCGTGCTGCCAGCAGGGTGGGCCACGCAGGGCATGGCCTCGCCACCCCTTCTACCCGCTTGGTGCAGGTGGCCCCCAGCGAGGCGCAGCTGCTGGGGAAGAAACCCACAGGCGTCAAGAACGGGCGTTCGCTGTGCCCCGGGGGTTCCTCTTTTCAGAGACGCTTCTCACAGGTTCCTTAAGTACTGGGCACCATGGTGTTGAGAATCAGTTTTTCTAAAGATCAGTTTCATGTGAAGAGAGGCGTTGGCTCAGATCAAATAGGACCAGATGGGGAGCAGGGAGGGAACTGGCCTCCTGGCTGGCCCCGAACCAGGCTAAACCTGGTTCAACACGATCCTTTAGCTCATCACAGATTTATTGAGCACCTACTATTCCACCAGGCACCTTCCGGATGCTGGGGACACCCTGGTGACATGTCATTCCTGTGGAGGAGGGACTGTTACCCAAGGAGGAAGTAACTAAGCCAGACAACCAGGCGGAGATGGACTTTAAGGGAAATTAGACAAGATAGGGGGCTTCCCCAGTGGCTCAGCCATAAGGAGTCTGCCTGCAATACAGGAGTCACAGGTGCCGGGGGTTCGATCCCTGGGTCGGGAAGATTCCCTGGAGGAGGGCATAGCAACCCACTGCAGTAGTCTTGCCTGGAGAATCCCACGGACAGAGGAGCCTGGCGGGCTACTGCCCGGAGGGTTATAAAGAGTCGGACACGACTGAAGTGACTTAGCATGCACGCACGTAGACGGAATGGGGAGAATGAGGCTGTGCTTTACCTGGGGATGGCCTGGGCTGTTCTCAGGCACAGAGTGGGCTCAGGCCAGTCCTGGACAGACCGGAGCCAGTTTCCTAGAGCTTGTCCCCAGGGGAGGGATTCAGTGCAAGGGTCGTGGGTCATACCCCCCGCTCCCGAGGATCTGGCGTCCTTGTGCCACCAGCCAGGAGGAGAGGGCTGAGCGTGACGGGCTGTGGTGGGGACACCAGTGACCACATCCTGGGGCTGGCGGGGCACCTGGTGGGGAGAGGGTGGCGAGCCGTATCATCCTGGCGCTGAGGGGGGTCAGGGAAGAGCTCGTCACTGGTGAAGGCAGTTCAGCTTCTTGTTTCTAATTTTCTTCCTGATATTGTCAGGCCCCTTGAATCTGCAAGAAATCCAGCAAATGGCCATTTCCCGTTCACGTGAACAGACTCCTAACTCAAGTGGCCGCAGCAGTTGGTAGCCATGGGCCTTTTGCCCATGGACCCTGTCTCCAGGGCTTCAGGACAGGTGGTCCCTATCACCTGGCTAGACTCAGCAGAGGGACGGGGAAGGGAGTGTCCAGAAACTGGCCCAGAGGCAGCAAGCCTGTGGAGGGATGCAGTGAGCGCGTTCTCATCTGTGGCCACCACCCCCATCTTCCTTTACTTCTGCAACAAACCAACATTGGCTGTGCCAGGGCTTGTAGGGAAGCAAGTGCTCCTGGGACCCAGGCTCAGGGGGCTTCTTGGAGGAAGTGATCATTGCTGGCTGTTTTGTCCACTTCGTCAGTCACCAAGCATCACTGGGCATCACTGGGTCGCTCCGTGGAGCGACCCTTTCCTGGTGTGGGGTTTCCTCTTCCTTGCCTCTGGGTCCCAGCCGTGTGGTTCTGTTGTCCTCAGCCCTCCTCGAGGAGCTTCCCCAAGCCCTTACAGGATCAGTCATCCGTTTGTCACCTGTTGGCATAATAACAACTGCATCCAACGATTATTGTTCATTTCAGCGCTCCTTATACCTCTGACCATGACGGTTCCCTCCCTCTAGGGCCTCCTTTGCCAGAGTCCTGGGAAGGAGGAGCTGAGGAAAAGATGCCCAGCTCCTGGCTGCACCCTACACTGACCTGGGGGCTCGGGCTCCTCATCTGAACGATGGGCAGTGGCACCTGGTCACCGTGGCTCCTTCTGGCTCCCAGGTCCCAGGGTGTGCTCACATCAAGGCCGCTTTCATCTCACCATCGTGGTCTGGTCTTTCATCTCACCATCGTGGTCTGGTCTTGGCCAACCTAAGTCCCAGTGAGTTTTTTGTGGTTGGACTAAAATTGCTCTGGCGCGGTGACAGGCGTCCGAAACCAGGCCAGCTGCAGTGGCTACGCCTGAGCCCATCACCAGGAAAGTGATGGAGACCCATTCGAGGCTCGCAAGCCGTAGGAAATCTCCTTCAGCTTCACTGTGGCACAAAAGTACCCATAGACAGTACAGAACTGAGTGAGTGTGACTGTGTTCCAATAAAACTTTATTTGAACAAGCAGACAGGGCGCCAGACTTGCCTCCCGGGCCTAAATTTGCCTTTGATTTATTCAGCTGAGCACCTCGGGGTTCCAGGCCCATAGTAAGCACAGGGAATGCTACAGAGAAGGATGCAGGCGCAGCTCTGCCCAGCTCTGCCCAGCTCTTGGCCATGATGGGAGAGAAGGGGAAGGGGAACAGGAGAGCATGTAAGGGGAGTTTCTGACTTTGATTGTGGGCAAGTCTGGGTGAGTTTCTGGGGGAAGTCCATCAAAAGCTGAAACCCAAACCCTAGCTGTGAGCCAGCACCATGGAGGGTGTTGCTGGAGGGTGACGAGGGCTGGAAGCAGACCAGGCGTCGCAGGAGGAGGTCTGTGAGAAAGGCACCGCAGAGGTCAACCTTTGGGGGCGTAGGTGCAGCTGGTCTGGTCAAAGAAGAGCAGGAAGGGTATGGAAGATGGGGAGGGGGCACTGTCAGGAGTGCAGGAAGGGGGTGAGGTAAGCTGTGGGTGGGCGTGTGAATGTGAAATGGGCCAAGGCAAGTAGGTCAGGACTGAAGCTCAGGACGATACAGTGAAACAAAACATCCTTGGAGGTGGACTCCTACTCAGCCCTCAAGGCCCCAGCCTAAATGTCCCTTCATCTTTGGAGCCTCTTGTGGGCCAGAGTTACAAGCTGCTTTCTCCAGACTATCATGACATCATACACAGGGCAGTGTCTTCCCAATTGTGCCTCAAAGCACAGGCACGGAGTAAGCCCTAGTGTGTGTTCACTAAATTAAACAAAAGGGCAAGGTGAATTAATTAGCCAGGGGAGAGGTGGGTGGTGAGCCTCCCTTTACAGCTGAGGAAATAGGCTCAGAAGCCTAAACACTTTGCCCAGACGGCACGCGTAAGATTTCTTGCCCGGTCTGGTCACTTCCACTCAGCAGAAAAATTGGCTTTCTCCACCTCTCCAGGCTGGAACTTTTCTCACTCGCCTCACGATTCCTTAAATTATTAATCTATGAGGCAGTTGACAGAGAGCAGAAGCGAAAGGCGCACTCTGCAGGAAGAGAAAATGAGAATGAAGAGGCGTCTGGCTTCCTGGGACCCCGTCCTCTGCAGTCCAGATGCTAACAGGGAAGTTCACTGCCCTTCCTCTAAATCCCAGCCAGAACTCTGCCGCCCAGACTGTCCTGGTGGGCAGCGAGGCCCTGGGCCCAGAGAAGCGCCTGGACGCCTTGGAGACTCCGGGTCGTGAGCCGTGTCTGGAGCGCTCCACAGCTGAGGGGCACTCTCTTGGCCCCATTTATTACAGCCTGTTTTCAGAGGGCAGGTCAGCCTGGGGTGGGCGTTCTCCACCCCTGCTCCCCAACAGGACTATTTCAACCCTAGCAAGTGTGGCCCCGCATGCCTCCCCACCCCCAGCCAGGCCACCGGGAAGGTCGTCTTCCAGAGCCCGGGGTGGCGGGGCTCCTGCCAGTCGTGATCCCAGCCATCCTAGTGGTGGCCGGGTGATAGACCTCGTTGTGGTTTTGGTTCACGTTTCCCTAATGATTAGTGATGCTGAGCCTCTTTTCATGTGCTTATTGGCCATTCGGATATCTTCTCTGAAGAAATACCTGCTTGGTCCTTTGCCCATTCTTAACAATTCTTACCTATTTATCTGGCTGCCCTGGGTCCTCGAAGCTGATGCATGGGCTTTCTCTTGTCGCGGCGCAGGGGCGCCTCTCCGTTGGGGTGTGTGCACTGCTCGCTGAGGTGGCATCTCTCTTGGTAGGGCACAGGCTCCGTGTACACACTGCGCACACACAGCGGACACGCTGTACTGCCCACAGGCGCTCTGCACACAGTGTTTGCAGTGGTTGCAGCTTGCAGGCTTTAGAGCACAGGCTCAGTAGCTGTGGTGCACGGGCTTGGTTTCCAGGAGGCATGTGAAGTCTTCCTGGACCCGGAATTGAACCTGTGTCTTCTGTATTGGCAGGCAGATTCGTATCCACTGCACCACCAGGAAAGTCCCCTTTGCCAATTTTTTAATTGGGTTATTTGCCATTTTATTGTTGAGTTATAAGCATCCTTGATCTAATATGGATTATTGTTGGTGTTGCTCAGCCGCTGAGTCGTGTCCAGCTCTTTGTGATCCTGTGGACTGCCGCCCGCCGGGCTCCTCTGTCCTCCACTATCTCCCTGAGTTTGCTCTAATTTATTGAACAAATGAATTCATTGTTCATTGAGTCAGTGATGCTATCTAACTGTCTCATCCTCTGCCACCCTCTTTTCCTTCTGCCTTCAATCTTTCCCAGCATCAGGATCTTTTCCAATGAGTTGGCTTTTCCTGTTAGGTGGCCAAATTATTGAAGCTTCAGTTTCAGCATCAGTCCTTCCAATGAATATTCAGAGTTGATTTCCTTTAGGATGGACTGGTTTGATCTCCTTACAATCCAAAGGACTCTCAAGAGTCCTCCAGCACTACAGTTGGGAAGCATAATTCTTCAGCGCTCAGCCTTCTTTATGGTCCAACTCTCACATCTATATATAACTACTGGAAAAACCATAGCTCTGACTATACGGACCTTTGTCAGCAAAGTCATGTGTCTGCTTTTTAACACGCTGTCTAGGTTTGTCCCAGCTTTCCTTCCAAGGAGCGAGTGTCTTTTAACTTCGGCTTCAGTCACAGTCTGTAGTGATTTTGAGGCCCAAGAAAATAAAATCTGTCAGTGCTTCCACTTTTCCCGCTTCTATTTGCCATGAGGTGATGGCATTGGATGCCATGATATTAGTATTTTGAATGTTGAGTTTCAAGCCAGCTTTTTCACATACTAGACCTTATTAGATGCGTAATTTGAAAACAGTTTCTCCCATTCTGTCTTCATTTATTTTTAATGAATCAGAGAAAACATCAGACGTGAAGAGGAGGGGTGTGGAGATGGCCTGTGCATTCCTCCCCAGCCTCGTGCCTGGGAGCCCTGGGGCACTAAGCTGGCCCTGGGGCCTGCCCCTTGCCGAGCTGCAGGCTGAGCCAGCCCAGTCCCCCTCCTTCCCTGTTCCCCACAGGCCCCAGGTCCCCGTCTCGGACTAACACATTGGACCTCCTGCAAATGAAAGATTCAAAAGGGCACGTGAAGAAGCCCCTGCGTGTGTGGCTTCCCACAGCTTCTGCCCCCCTGTAGACCTGCCAGCTGCCTGGCCCTCCAGGAGATGAACCTGAGCAGGCGGCAGCCCTGGAGAGGTGGGGTTCTGATCCTGTCTGTCTGCATGAGGTGTCTCCCAACTACATCTGAGCATTCCAAAAGTGCCACGCACTGTGCCTGCCTTCAAGGCGCCTGAGGACAGAGGATACGCAAATGCACCTGAGAACAGCACGCCACGATTGCTTATAGAGGGAGAGCCTCTTCATCAACCCAGCTAAACGGAGCCTCCGTGTCCCCTACTGACGAGCGGGACGGGTAGTAACCGCATCACAGTGTTGTACTGAGGACCAGATATCAGTAAAAACCTCTAAAATGCCAGTTAGTATCACTTTCAGCTTGCCTGGGGGTCTGGACGTGGTTCTGTGGGTGGGGGGAGGGCAGAGGGTCTGGGGGGTTTAGGGAGAGGGAAGCTGCTTCCATCAGACCCTCACCAGAACGCTCCCCAAAGGGGGTCCTCAGACTCATGGGGGGACCCACTCCCCTGTGTCTGGGGCAGGGGCGTTAGAGCCCAGAACCACACCCTCTGGGAAAGCACGAGCCGTTTTATAAACCGAGGCCAGAGTCGGGATTGGCAGGGCTTGGCGCCGTTGGCAGAGGAGGCTACAGTTGGCTGGTTTGGGGCTTCTGTGTCTGTTGTGCTCACACGCTCGGGAGGGACATATGCTCCGTCTTGGAGCCAGAGCATCGTCCTCCCAGGGGAGCGCCCGTGGCTAGGCCGGGGGACGCTGCCGCGGGCGAATCCCGCCCCTGCGCAGGCCCCGCCCCGCCCCGCCCCGCCCCTCAGGCCCCGCCCCTTCCCCGCGGCCCCCGCCCCCGGCGCGCGGGTCGGGACCCCGCCCCCAGGGCCCGGCCCCGCCCCCAGGGCCCGCCCCCTCCCCGCGGCCCCGCCCGCGCCCCGGCCACATTCCTCCGGCCCGGCCTAGCGCTGCGCCTGGCGGGCGGCGGCGGGGCGGGCTCTGCCGGCCTGGGGCTCGGACTTGGGCCCGGGAGCGGCGGGGACCTGCGGGCGCTGGGCCGGGCCACCCGAGCTGGTCGCGTGGCGGGCAGGCCGGGCGCGGGCGGCCGGGTGTCGGCCCGGGTCCCGCGCGCCCGGCCCCGCCGCGGCCGCCATGTGGTGCCTGCACTGCAGCCCGGAGCGGACGCAGTCCCTGCTGGAGCTGGAGCTGGACGGCGGGTGAGGCCGGGCCGGGGGTTGGGCGTGCGGGCCCGGGGCGCGGGGGCGCGGGCCGGGGCGGGCGTCCGGCGCGGGCGGGGGGCGCGGCCCGCGGGCGTCGGTGCCGCCTGGCTGCAGGCCTGGTGCTGCCGGGCCGCGGCCTGTGTCGGGTGGACCCGGGGGGAGCGCCGGGCTGCCCAGGTGCGCGGGGCGCTCGGGCCGGGGCACCCGGAGCCCGGAGGTGCGGGTCTGCGTGGCCGCGACTGAGCCACGGGGTTGGGGGGTAGCTGTCGACGTGAGTCTGGTGTGGTCAGGGATGGAGTCAGAGGGGATGAGTGTGTGTCCCAGAGACCATCCCTGATCTGCTCCAGGGGCCTGGGGGTGGGTGGCTGGCTGCGCCTCGGAGGGCCTGTGTTTACGGAGAGAGGGGAACAGTGTGTGTGTGTGCTGGGAATATTGATTTCCTCACTCTGCCGGCCAGCACAGCTGCCCCCCGAGCTGTCCGCAGGCCCCTCAAGGAGCAGGGCTGGGGGGCCGAGGGGATTTGTTGACAAACGGTCCTGGCTTGTGTCAGGCCTCCTGGGAGGGGGGACCCACCTGCAGCCGTCTGATCTCTGAACTCAGAGATTCTGCAGCTTGCGTCTGGCAGTCACACTGGGAATGCACAAATGTCCCCCTCTGCCCCCCACACCCCCCCAGTCCCTGGTCTGGAGGCTCCACGTGCGGTTGTGGGGGTGCGGTTCCCAGGGACCCATCGCTCCTTGCGTCTGGGGCGGAGGCCAGGCCGGCTGCAGCTGCGGGGCCAGCTGTCTGGAGTCTGTGGCAGCGGTCCGAGGAGGGGGGTCCGTGATAGTCACATCCTACACGTGCTGCTGCCGCATACAGCTGTCTGCCCTGCTCTCGTTTGCATTCCTCTCCTGCTGCCCCCCGTCCCCGTATCGCAGGACAGCACGCTGGGGCTGAGCCTCCTGCGGTCAGCATCACGGCTCCGCGGTTTGTTGAGTGCCTGCCGGTGCAGGCCCTGCTCTGGGTCATTGAGCACAGCTCGGAGCCACTGTCCTGAGGGGTTTGTCTTTCCATGAGGTCTTGTTCAGTGTCGCCCTTCATGCTGGGATGTCCAGGCCACCTCTTCTGCCTGTTTCCCGGTCCTGTGTCCCTTCTCACTGGAAGGCCGTCCGCGCAGCCAGTCTGAATCTTCCAGCTGCAGGGAGGCCCACTGGGGCCCATTTGCGGTCAGAGCTGGTGAGAGGCAGCTGCTCCTCGGCCTCTGCTCAGGCCCAGAGCACAGCTCCCCATCGGGCCTCCACGCAGGTGGGGCCCATTTGCTACTGAGTACCGGGGGGAGGGTGGGAGTCAGCTCTGCCCTGGCCTGGGAAGGCTAGCTTACCCCTGAGCCAGAGTGCTTCCCGGTGGCCCAGAGGGGACTCAGCAGGCTCCAGAGGTCTCGAGACACCCCCAGTGTGTAACAGGTCCAAGACTACCCATCCTGGAATGGCCGTGACCACCCCCTGGCCAGCAGCATGCCGGTAACCTGTCCTGAGTGCCCTGTGGTCTAAGCCTCTCCTGCCCTCCCTTTCTACATGGACACAGTGAGGCAGGTGGGGCCGGGGTCCTGACCAGATCTTCCAGGGCGAGCCCAGAGTAAACCCACGTGTTTCTGATGGTGGCCTGTGTAGCGTCCCTTCCCGCCCCGCCGCTGTCCTCGGGCCTTTGCTCAGGGAAGTCGGACTCTGAGCTGGCTGTGCTAATATTTACACAGCTTTGGTTCAGAAACACGGACAGGACTGCCGGCTGCACAGTCAAACAGTGTGAGGATTGGACAAATAGGTCTTTCTCAAGGAGTTTGGACTGGGCCCCGGGAGCTCCGGGTGCATATGTGTGCGGGTGTTAGCTGGCTGGGCTCTGTGGAACGTGGGATTGCGGTTTACCCGGCGAATCCGTGAGTCCAGGGCAGCTCAGGGCATCAGGAAAGAGGGGCTCAGGGAGGCAGACAGACCTGATTGCAAACCCCAGCTCAGCTCTGCGAGGTCATGCAAGTTTCCACAAACCGTGAGCCTGTTTCCCGGCCGTGACAGGAGATGGTACCGCGGCTTCACCGAGGCGCCCGAGGCCCTCCCAGTGGGTCTGGGAGCCCTCGCTGGGCTGTCCACCCTGGGCTCTGTCAGGCTCAGTCAGCCTGGTCGGCGCTCGGCCCTTCCCACCACCCGGGACCCGCTGGGTTTTCTTCCTTCCTCTTTTGTAAATTTCCTCTGCATTGTGATGACGTGTGGAAAATCCGCCTGGTAATAAGCCCAGAGGCAGGCTGCCCGCACAGGGGTCACGGGCTTGGAGGTGGCCCGCGTCCCCTGGACTAGGTGTGTGTGTCTGTGCAGAGGCTGTTGAGTGGGCTTGGTCACCGGTCCTCAAAAGCAAACGGTAACAAGTTTAAGGTCATTACGGCTCTTGAAGAATTAATTGCTCTGGCCTTAGAGTATCTGGCTGTTCCCAGTGTGTGAAGGGCAGCCGGCGGTGATCGTGGGGGAGCACGTGGCCTGGTGCCTCTGGCTGCTGTGGCTGCTCCTGAGTTGAGTGTGTGCCCCCCAAGCCCGGGGCGAAAGCTTGTGCACGGTGTGACCACGTTCCTGGCACGGCCTTCCTCCGCACATACTCCCAGGCCCCGAAGGGGCTTGTTCTGTGGAGAGATGTGTGCAGCCTCAGGGGCGGCCACATCCCATTTCCTGTGTTCCTTTATTCACTCACCAAACTGTTACCAAGACCTGCCTCTGCCAGGCCCCAGGCTCGGCGTAGGGAAACAGATGACTCTTGTGAAGCCTTGCGGCCCAGGCCTCCAGGTCACACAGAACCTGACTCCTCCCAGCCGCGTGGCTTCAAATCTGTTGCCTATACTGTCTGAGCCTTGATTTTCTCATCCATGAAATGGGGCCACGGATACCTTGTGGGCCTCTGCAGCTTGGCCTGGTGGCTATAGATGCCTGGCACACACCCAGCAGCGTCAGCCCTCCGCCCCATCGCCACATGCTCCCCTCGGCTTGCTTTCTTGCTGGTGTCTGGAGTGAAGGCTGGTTTCTGGAGTCTGCACTGGGGGCTGAGCCACCTAGTTGCTCTCTTTGTTGTTGCTCAGTGGTGTCTGACTTTTGGCGACCCCATGGACGGCAGCATGCCAGGCTTCCCTGTCCTTCACTACCTCCCGGAGTTTGCTCAAATTCACGTCCATCGAGTCAGTGACGCTGTCTAACTATTTCATCCCGTCGCCCGCCTCTCCTCCTGCCTTCAGTCTTTCCCAGCATCAGAGTCT
Source organism: Antilocapra americana (assembly GCA_007570785.1). Taxonomy (NCBI): domain Eukaryota; kingdom Metazoa; phylum Chordata; class Mammalia; order Artiodactyla; family Antilocapridae; genus Antilocapra; species Antilocapra americana. The sequence goes on from ML660201.1 coordinate 54,306,513, forward strand.
TTTCCAGTGAGTCAGCTTTTCTCATCAGGTAGCCGAAGTATTGGAGCTTCAGAGTCAATCCTTCCAATGAATATTCAGGGTTGATTTCCTTTAGGATTGACTGGTTTGATATTGTTGCAGTCCAAGGGACTCTGGAGAGTCTCCTCCAGCACCACAATTTGAAAGTATCAATTCTTGGGTGCTCATCCTTCTTTATGGTCCAGCTCTCACCTCTGTACATGACTACTGGAGAAAACCACAGCTCTGACTATATGGACCTTTGTGGGCAAAGTGATGTCTCTGCTTTTTAATACGCTGTCTAGGTTGGTCATAGCTTTTCTTCCAAGGAGCAAGTGCCTTAATTTCATGGCTGCAGGCACCGTCTCCCATGATTTTGGAGCCCAAGGAAATAAACTCTGTCACTGCTTCCACTTTCCCCACTTCTGCTTGCCGTGAAGTGGTGACTCTAATCACTTTTGATGCCTTCTTCATACTTGGCTGGAGCTTCTCTGCTCCTTGATGGAAAGGACTGTTCTTTCCATTTTATTTCCTTGGTTTGCAGCTTCCTGACATGGAGATAGTTCATTGTGAACTTCAGGCCAGGGTGTGGAGCCGCAGCCAGGGTGTGGAGCCGCAGCCAGGGTCCTCTCCCTCCGTGTGTAGATGGGAAAGCTGTGATGGCTTTGTTTTGTCCTCTTTGTTCAAAGGTAGTTGTAATAATAATAAAAACAACAGCAACATTTGCCTTTTGGTGAACTCGAAACAGTTTTTGAGAAGGAGCGTCTTCTGTGCCCCTTTTTCAGTTAGGGGAGGGTTACGTGACTTGCCCAGGTCACCAGCCAGTGAGTCCAGCAGCTGAGATGTGACTCCGACTGCCTGACTCCAAGGTCTGCACTACTCACAGCCAGGCTGTGCCTCCTCCGGGACTCAGTTTAATCTTCAACAAAACAAGTCACATCGCCAGTGGAACCTTTCGTGTGTTCCCCGCGGCACAGAACAGGAGACTGTGCTGAGGCAGCTCCTACTAGTAGTCTGCTAGTAGCCCCTGCTGTGGGGATTCCCAAGGCATTCTCGAACGTGCCAGCTGGCTGGTAGGCAGATGACAAACTCCATCCGTCCTCTGGGTGTCTTGCCGGACACCGCAGACCTCAGACACTCCAGCGGGATGCCGGATGGACAAGGCCTCCTGGCCCCTATGACTTACTGCCCTCTGAGGGTAGCACGCTTGCCCCAGGCCAGTCGCGGTGTGGCATGGGGTCTTGGGGACAAAGGCTGACTGTCCTCTGACGTGCCGGGGGATCTGTGTAAACACAGCCAGCCTCTTGGGGGTGAGGAAGCCCAGGGCCACAGCCTGTGACATCAGTGGGGACACACATGCATGTGGGCTGCTGAGGTCCATCCCGTGGGAGGAAACAAGGGCCAGTAAGAAAGTGGGAAACTTTGAAAAAGCCCCCGCGGGGAGCCTCCTGGTTCGGGTTCCCCGAAACGGCCCGTGGTCCCGGCAGCGTGGGTGCCTGTCTGCATGCCGATGTGAGTGCTTCCTCCTGGTGCTGGTCCCTGTCTCTGGCTGCGAGGCTTGGGGCTGTGAGAACTGGACGCGTTTGTCCGAGGGAAACCTTGAAGGCGGCGCCTCATCCTATCATAGTAAGAGCGCAGTACGTGTGAGCCACGGCTGCTGTCAGAGCGTTCCTGACCCTGATTACTCCAGAGGAGGGCGCCTCCCTGGGAGCCCGGGCGTCGGGCATCGCGTCAGGTCCCCTTTCTGGGCCTGGGTGTCCCCTTCTGTGGATGAAGAGCCGGGGGTTTGTTGAGGGAGGCGGTTGGGGCCAGCAGCCCGGAGGCGGATGCTGTAGACTCTGCGATCAGGGCCACGCTCCTTAGCCTTTCTGTGCCTTGGTTCCCCCATTCGTAAAGGTGGGTGACGGGAGGCGCTCCTTAGATGAGTCAGTCCGTGTAGAGTGCTTCGACACCCATGAAACACGCGTTGGGCGGTAGCCTCCAGATCTTTGCAGAGCCGGGAGCCGGTGGCCCCTCCTTTTGGCGGTGGGCTGACCCAGGGCTGCCCGTGGAGCGTGGCGACATTGACTGGGAGGCCCCGAGGGTAGCCTCGGCGAGGAGGGACCCGGCGTGGGCTTTGGGGTGTGCTTGTCCCGCTCGCAGCTGAGGACTGCACCTCGCATGCAGGCTAGACCGTGTTGTGTCCAGGGCCTCTGCAGAGCGAGGGTGAGGTCGGCCACGGGGCGGGGAAGTGGCCCCTTGAGGCTGGGCACACCCCTGCCGGTGCCCAGGACTTGCGGGCAGGAAGGGGACCCTCCCCTGGCTCTGGTGGGTCTGGGATTGACACAGGTTCGATCCACGCTTGAAACCGGCTACAGGATAAAAAGGACAGTATCTGCCATTTGCGTGGCTTTTGAACCTTGTACACACCTGGCCTCTCTGACCCTCTAGGAGCTTTGTGAAGTGGCTGGTATTAGACCCATTTTACCGACAGAGACTGAGGTGAGAAAAATGAAAATCACATAGTCAGGCTTTGCACTGTGTAGCTTTGGTCTTCTGGTTAAAGTGTATCTTTCTCCCTCCCTGACATGGTTGGAGGAGAGGGGCTTGAGCTCTCTACAGTGGGGCGGGGGGCAGATGCAGGAAGGGGGGGTGGGCGAGGAGTAGACCATGCAGGACCCGCCACCCGGGGCTCGGACGCTGCAGCAGGGATGCTCACAGGACCCACTTTGCAGAGCAGACACAGCACCCTCAAAGCTCTGGCTAGTGGCCTTGGGTCTCAAAAATGTGTTTGCCGTGCCATGAGGTCCCCTGGGGGTGAGAAGTGTCCTTCGATCCCCGGGCCGTAAGAGTGTGGGTGCTGGGCGGCGCTGGGCTGGTAGCCTGCTACCAGGAAAGGCCACCTGCTCCCAGGTTCTTATTACCTGGTCGGGCTTCCTTGTGCAGAGCCTGGTCAGGCCCGGGACTGTCCCGGGCGGGTGGGGGGCGCTGGGAGCAGGAAGTGACCGGGAGGTGCTTTTTCCCTGTGCTGTACACCCGCCCGGGGCAGGCTCCGCCGTGCAGACCTGGGCTGTCTGTTCCCGCTGGCCCTCAACTTTCTCAAAGGCATAAATGAAATGTGCTGGGTGTGTTGCTTTTCTTTTCCTCCACTCAGTAAAAATGGCCGAATGGCCCAGGAAGTCAGACAATGGCCTCGATGTGGACCGCAGATTCCTGGCAGTATCTTAAACTCCTCGCCATGGAAACCCCCTAAGCGTCCACGAAGGGCGTGATGGCCCCCATGGGTGCCTTTGCTTCCTCGCCCCCAGATTAGGCAGATCCCAGACGTCGTGCGGATGTTAACTCCAGGGCTTGTGTGGTTGCCCTTGTGTCTGGCGGCGGAACTGTCGTGTTGCCCCGGTGGGTCCCTCCAGCGGCCCAGCCGGGGGACCCAGAGCCCCGGCCGGCGTCCCCGCCTTGGGGCCCGAGTGAGGCCCACCCCTCAGGGACGAGCAGGCCCTCCCGTCAGGCCTTAGGCAGGACCCCGGCTCTCTGCTCCCCATCCCCGCGGGGCCCGGCCTACTGCCCCGCGCCCCCCTGCACCCTGTCTCCCCCAAACACACGGGCCCTTCCTCTCGCCCGGCCCCGGGATGACCCGCCCCGCGGCCTCCAAGTGCACTCTGTCTGGCGTGGGAGGCAGGGCTCCTGTCGGGGGCTGCCTGGGCGGCCTCTGTGCCTCTGTCTGTCTGTTTGTGCTGCGGCTCCTGCCCTGGCTCCTGAGTCCGTCCCCCTCCCCACACTGCCCACCCCAGAGGTGGGAGTCAGCCCGGAGCCCCCCCCCACACACGACCCCACTCCCAGCACCGAGTCTCGGCCTGGCGCGCAGCGGGGGGCTCTGGCTCTTCCGAGCAGATTCTTGTCCCTGCCCGCGTGTCCGGCATGGTGCTGGGCACACGCGGGGCGCCTGACCACATGCAGTCAAGAGACCGCCGGGCAGCGCCCCCCTCCACTCCTGAGGTCGTGGGTCCTGTGCTCGGACGCCTGTTTCTGAGCAGAGGCTTGCGAGGCCCTCGGGGTGTTGCCCTCTGGCCCTCCCAGCAGCCTTGTGAACTGCACGACACCCCTGTCTTATGGCTGAGAGCCTCGGCTCAAAGGGGCCTAGCCACTCGCCTCCAGGCACACAGCAACTGCCTGCCAGGTGCCAGATGGGATAGGGCTCTCTGCTGTTGTGGGAGGTCGAGGGGCAGCGTCCTTCCCCCCGCAGGCCCTCGCCGCCGGGCCCCCGGGGGCCACATGTGGTGGGGGGGGCCCCCCATCAGCCACGCCGCAGAGTCAGGTTCTGAGAGGCAGGCGGGAGGGGGATCAGGGCCAGACAAGGCAGGCGGGCTCCCCCCGCCCCAGGAAGAGACAGTAGAGGCAGGGACGTCAAGCACATGAGCAGCGGCCAGCAGCCCATGCTCTGTCAGCCCCCCTCCCCCCTCGCTCAGTTGCATCCCCTGGGTGCCTCAGTTTCTCCATCAAGCAAACGGGCAGCTGAGAGAGCTCCTGCCCGGCCTCCCACTGAGGTGAGCCCGTCCTCACCTCCAGCCCTGAGCGCGAGCCCTCGCTGACCATTGGCCCCCGGAGGATGACGGGGTGTCCGTGCACTCCCAGCCCGGCAGGGTGTCGGAGGGGAGGCAGATGTACAGGAACCCTGAGCATCCTGCTCTCTTGTGCTGAGATCCCAAGACTGCCCTCCAGGGTGACAGACGTGCACCTCCCAGGGTCAGCAAGGTCCTCAGGCCTCTTGCGGGCGATGCCCTCTCCGCTGTGGGCACCCAGCATCCCTGGAGGGCCGTGGACAGCTCCAGAGGCCAGGGCACGTGGCGGACAGGGCCTTGGGGGGGGTATGGGCGCCGGCCCCCAGGAGCTGCGACCGTGACAAGGATTTTAAATCAGCAAGAACCTGGAGGGCTTGCAGACTGACAGTGCTTTGTGGGGGGGGGGCTGGTCAGGCAGCTGGGGGGCCCCGTCTGGGTGGGACGGCCACACTGGGCCAACAGTGTCCCAGGCCCCGCGCCCAGTCCCAGCCAACAGGGTGGGCCGCCGGCGGGAGGCCTGTGTGACAGGCCCGCTCTCCTGAAGCCCGTCTCCCCAGCCCGTGCCTCCCCCCAGCCCTGTCGGGCGTCCCTGGGGCCCGGCCCAGCCCTGTCTGCTGGAGCCTGCCACAGAGAACTGCTTTCTTTAAGTCCCTTTGGCACGTATGGAAATAACTAGAGGCCTCTGTATTTAATTTGGCTCAGCCGGGAAGATTTTTGGCCGTGTGTGTATGTGTGTGTGTATTCGGAAAAATCTTCCCAAGTGTGCCCTGGCGTTGGAAGCCCGGGTCCTCCTGATGCCAACAGTCAGAACCAACAAGGGCCGCCCTGGCTTCGCTGGGGGACGAGGGTCTTGGCAGAGGGCGGGCGAGAGCAGCGGCCGATGAGACACACGGACGGGGTCCGATGCCGTCTGCCCCTGAGCTGCGGCGAGGGGAGTGGAGGTCCCAGCACTCAGGTAAGCCGGGGTGGGCTGAGAGGACGGGGCTCTGTGCGGGGGCCCCGGGGGTCCTGGCTGCCCGCAGGTGCTGAGGCTGCTCCTGGCTGCACACCGCGTGTCCCGCGTCTCTGGCCTTGACAGAGCCTCACAGGCTGTCCGCCAAGCCCTCATCTCCCGTGGGCAGAGGCGAAACAGCGCCCCACGCTCACCTGGGCGCTTGCAGTCAGGGCATAGCGGATCCTGATGGGTGGTGGCGGGGCCAATGTCCATTGCTTCGAGGTGGCCACCTGCCCGGGTCGCTCAGCCCAGCAGGGGGGCAGCTGAAGCTCAACCCCTCCTGGCCTCGGCCCTGAGCCCGGGCCCCACGCTCCCTGCAGGTGCTTCCTGAGCTGCAGAGTGGCATTCCCCACACGGAGGGGTGACGGGGGCTGTCCTGGGTGGGCGCACCCCAGGGTGTCACCTGGGCGTCCAGGTTCAAATGGATGCTTTTTAGGACTTCCCTCATAGCTCCGTCGGTAAAGAGTCTGCCTGCAATGCAGAAGACCCAGGTTCAGTTTCTGGGTCGGGAAGATCCCCTGGAGAAGGGAATGGCAACCTACTCCGGTATCCTTGCCTGGAGAAGCCCACAGACAGAGGAGCCTGGTGGGCTGCAGTCCATGGGGTCGCAAGAGTCAGACATGACCGAGTGGCTAAACCACCACTGTCTGTGTGAAACAGAGCAGGGAGGAGTCTGGTGGGTGGAAGCTTGATGCCCAAAACGACCACGGTATCGTGGTCGTCATCCATGTGATGGCGCCACGTCGGGGGGACCCTCAAAAATCCAACTGTCGGAAGGCGCGGCAGAGCGGAAGGCGGGGCCCTGCGCAAAGCCGTGGGAGGCCCGGGGCCCTGCCCCAGGGCCTTGGTGCTCTAAGGCAGGCTCCCTGAGGACGGCAGGTCCCGGGCGCAGGCCTCACTTCTGCTCTCTGAGTCGGTCGTGAGTGCCTGTCCTTAGCAAGCACGTCAAGCAGATGCAACAGGCAGGAGGGTGGCGTAGGGCCCGGAGCCCCGGGTCTGGACTGGCTGCAGGGAGCGGCGGGGACTGTGACCAGTGGAGAGCGGAGGCCCCATGGGTATGGCCGTCTCCATGCAGGAAGGTGCGCCCACAGGGCCTGACCCTCGGGGGCCCGTCTGGAGCTCCATGCTGAGACCCTTGTGAGCCCCCTCGTGGAGACCCCTGTCCCCCCGAGAGCTCTGCCTTCTCATTGGCCCATGTGAGGAGACGCCGTGTGGGCGCCAGGCCTCTGGGGCTGAGGCCAGGGTCCCAGATGGCTGGGCCGCACCCTCGCCTCGGTCCCAGCCCAGATGGCGCTGGCGAGGATAAAGGGCTTTCTCACAGCCCGTCTCTGCGCTTGGCCGTGGGGCTGGCGTCAGAGGCCCGGTTCTCCCGTGATGCAGGCCTGGCCCCTGGCCTGCTGCTCGGCCCCCTGGCGTGTGGAGTGAGAATCCCCAGGCCGAGCGGGGCCCCCCGGGACTGCTGATGCCGTGTGCGCAGCACCGCGCCAGTGGAGGCCCCGGCCAGGCTCGACGGCTGGCTATGTGTGCCAGCCCCCCGCCAGAGCCCTGGGGCTGCCCCGCCAGCTGGCGTCCAGCCCGCCTGAATGCCCACGTTTGCCACCCGTGGAGGGAGTTGGCTCCCACCTCCCGTCCGGGCCCCTGTTGATGCCGGCCCGCAAGCCTCCCAGGGCCGGGCAGAGCAGGGCCCTGGGGAGCCACGCCAGGGTGTCCCCAAGGCGCCTGCCCATGGCCCCCGTCTCTTTGTGACTCGAGGCCTGGAGAGCAGTGTTCTGGGTGCGGAACATGCATCTGTCCCTCCGAGAGGGGCCAGGCCCGCAGCCGTTTGGGGTGGCGGGGGTGGGGGTGAGCGCAGACGCGGGCTGGAACAGTGCGCCCTGCGGTAGCCGTGCCTGCCGGCTGGGACCCAGGAAAACCTGTCTGCTCGCTGGGCCCTGTGCCCCTGCTCGCTTGTGAACAGGGGGGGAGTGAGCCTGGCTGCGGGCAACATGGTGAGGTGGCCTGGTTGCCGTGCCAGGAGGGGGTGGGGGGCCGCCCAAGGATTCTAGAGGGCGGGCGTTCGGGGTCCCAGGCCCTTCCCCAGGAGGGAAAGTGGGGGTGTTCCGGGCCCAGCTCCGGGTCCCCCCCTGTCCTGTGCACCTCATCCTTCGCATCTCGGCGTGTGCTGAGTGGACGGACGGGTTTGTCCAGCCCCTCAGTCACGGGCAGCATCGCTCGTGTGAGCATGGCCGGTCGCTCGCGCAGGGAGGGCTCTCTGAGCTCCCGAGCCCTGTCCCCAGCCCCGGGGGCCAGAGCAGGGGGTGCACCCCCTCCTCCCCACCACTGGAGCCGGCTTTCTGAGGCAGAGACGCGGCAGAGCAGGCCTTCAGACTCCCAGCCCTCAGTCAAGAGCCGGGGGCGGCGGTGGAGGCGCAGGGAGACAGCACAATAGCCACAGGACCCCCTTCCCCACCCTTCCCGCCAGGGTGACCCTCACGCCCCAATGCTGGCCACGCACTGGACCCAACTGCAGCCTCTCAGGGCTGACCTCTGACCCTCCTGCCGTCCGGGCTATTTTCATGGGAGTGACTCAACGCGGAGCCGCGGGGAGGTCCCTCCCGGCTCCAGCAGGCGGGCAGACAGACATTCTTTATGCTCGGAGTGAGGCCTGTGCCAGAGACGCTGGAGCCATCCCCTCCCCGGGGGCCGGAAGGGTGACTTGGAAATAGGCTGGCAGGCCGGGACGAGGGCCTGGTGGCCCAGTGGACGCGTGTTCCTTCCCTCTGGCCGTGCGCTGGAGAGAACAGGCCTGTCTGAGGAAGGGCGCGGCCCCAGCCCCTGGAGGGGTTCCCGGCCGCCTGTAGGGCTCCTTGCCCTGGCGCCCTGTCCCCTGATCCGCGGTGGCAAAGCTGAGGCTCGGGCGGGGGGCCAGGTCCCCCATGCGGACTCTCACTGGCTCACGCTGGGACTCCGTGGGGTGGTGAAGGCCCTGTGGGCCCCTGGGACCCGGGGCGGCCCCGCACACCCCACGGCGCGGGCACCCCAACATTGCACTCCTCCCGGTGGGCTCACGGCCCGTCTCACCAGCAGCAGCTGGCAGACGGGGAGACACCGGACCCTGGTGCAGGGAGCGGCGCTCTAAAAATAGCCTCTGCTCAGAGGAATCCATTGTTCCGAGCCCTGTATTTTTATACGTGTACGAAAGCCGCTCCTGGAGGCCTCTGTGCCCGTAATTAGCACCGGTGCCACGGCCCAGGAGGCGGAACGGGGCTGGGCCTCATCTCCAGCAGGACAGGCTTCGGGGCAGAGGGGTCATGGCCGCAGTCCTTACCCCAGAGGGGACGGGGCAGTCAGGCCAGCGAGCTGTACCCGTGTGGCACGGAAGGCTGGGGTGGGGGGCCCTTCCACTCCCCCTCCCCCGCCCTCAGCCACTGCCCTCCTCCCAGCCCCGTGCCACCTCCTGCCCCAACCCCACCAGCCAGCGTCCCCCTCCCACCAGCACCCGCAGCTACTGAGTGGACTCTGCACCCCCCAGCCCCCCAGGCTGTCTCCCAGAACCCAAGGACAGGCATTGACGTCCCCCTGTTCTGGCCTGTCACTGGCCCGCGGTCCCCTCCCCCCATCACAGCTGGCTCAGCCTCTTGTCACCGGGGGCCGCTGAGGGCCACTGCAAGGAAGGATGGAGGTGCCTTTCCAGAACACCAACGCCATCCCCCCTCGACTACCACCCTAGCTGAACCCGGGACCCTTCCCTGGCCTTGCCCCAGCACTGGGGTCCAGCGCCGCTTCCCCGTTGAACCTTGCAGACTCCCGAATGCTTAGGTTCCTACAGCCCCAGGCACGGCCCCCCAGCCTTGTACCCATGGTGGACCCCGCCTCTGCTGCTCAGCCTTGAGAAATGGGGGTCCTGAGCAGAGAAGAGCCCTCCATCACTGCCTGGGGTCCCTCCTGGCATCCAGACAGAGGGCGCCTGCCCTCCAGGGAGCTTCAACCTTGGGCGCTGGGACCTGGGCTCTGCCCCCCAGCCAGCGGTGCCCGGCGTGTGCCCATTACTGCTTGCGATGCCAGCCGTCAATGTCGTGTCCCCCGCGTCTCCGGCCCTGACCTGGCTGTGTCGCAGAGCTGGCTTCAGTGGGCGTTCACGGACCAGTGGCCATCCTGGGGGAGAGGGGTTGTCGGGGGGCTCCAGGGAGGTCAGACTTCCAGCGGGCTCCAAGTTTCACGCCTACATCATGGTCCTTGTGCAGCCCGCCGCCCACGTCTGTGGTTTGGTGAAGAAGACTCTCCAGGTCCTGAGAAAATCTCTAGAGGGGATAGAACTGTTGAACTTCTCAAATCGCTCTCCTTTTTAAACGCTCTGTTTATTGCTTCTGGCCGTCCCGAGTCTCGGGTGCGGTGCCCGGCTTCGCGCAGTGGTGGCTGTTCTTGCAGATCCCGGCTGTTGCAGCAGGGCTGGGGCTGCAGGTCCCTGGCCAGGGCTGGGTTTGCAGGCCGAGCACTCGCTGTGCGCACAGCTCTGGGGCAGTGAGGCCCGTTCCCTGCTGTGAAACCCGGCTCAGGCCAGGGGGCGGCACGCCCCCGTGCCCGAGGCTCTGCGCCCTCGGCATCGGTGAAGCAGGCCCGGCCCTGGTGCCCGCGGGACAGGCAGGCGGGCGTCCACCCAGGGCTGGTGGCCTCCACTCAGCTCAGCGATGGATGCCACCCGGAATATGTTCTCTGCTCATTTTATCGACGAGAAGCCAGAAATTAGGATGAACGAACATTCCTGGTACCTAGTTTTAATGTAAGAAAGAAGAGAGAGATGGTGACCACCGCTCTGTGTAGACCAAACAGAGCCCCGTGGGCAGGACTCAGGAGGTGGGTGGCGACCAGAGGCGGGACTGGGGGGCGGCGGGCTGGCCAGGCCTCAGTTTCCTCTGCGTCCGACAGGAGGTGCCTGGCCGGGACACTGGGATTCCAGGCGGCCCACAGGCACGACTGGCCGGGACTCCTTTAGAAGTCCAGTTTCTTGGGGCCACAGTGCTGGCTGACCCTTTGAATTCCAGGGATCTCCTGACTCAGGCAGGAATCGGCTGCCGAATCTCCAGGGAGAGTCTGGGGACCAGCCCAGGTTGGGGCCATGTGTCTGAGATCCTCTGCAGGTACCCTGAGTCTGCCCACTGGGCACCCTGAGGGAGGTGTGGCAGTGCCTGGCCAGAGGGTCCTTGTCCTTCTAGAGCCTGAAAGTTAGGGTGGGGAGGTAGAAAAGCTGCCGGCTTGCCTTTAAAAGCCGTGTTTCTAGACGATTCTGGGTCATGCTTGCGTGGGTGTAAGTTCGGGCGGGTTGCAGTCTCTGTGGCTCTGAAACCCCACCATCCCCCGGCCCAGGGCCAAGACCGTCTGCCGTAAGGGCCTGCCCAGCCTGGGTCCCGCTGCAAAGACCCGGGGCCCTTGTGGCAGACTGCGCAGCCCTCAGGAGTCTGGGCTCCGAGGCTCGGAGCGGCTGGGCGTGTGCATGCCTCTGGGTGCCAGATGCTGTTGTGGGCCCAGACCTCACGGCACAGACGTTCCCACAGATGGCGGCGTGGCGCTGCAGAGGTGCACCCGGGAGGGTGGGGGAGGGCTGGGGCTCCCTGAGACTCGGGTGGCCTTTGAGCAGAGAGCTGAAGGAGGCGGGGGGCGAGCCAGGCGGCCGCCTGGGAAGACCCCAGCAGAGCGGAAGCACGTGCAAAGGCCCTGTGGTGGGAGAGCATCAGGGTGTGGGGAGCCGGCCTGCAGAGCCTCCTGGGCCACTGGAAGGACTTGGCCCTAAGCCCCGGGAGGGGTAGCGGACGAGGGACCCGGTCCAAGATGTGTCTCGACGGGTCTCAGCTGCTGAATAGGGAGGTCGGGGTGTGGTGGGAGGGGCCGGAGGAGCCGACCCGGAGGGTGTGGCCGGAACCCAGCAACGAGGCAGTGGCTGCTCGGGCAGGGCTGGCCCCGACGTGTGTGTGGCGGGGGGTGAGGGGGGCAGGCCTAGCGGTCCAGTGCTGGTTCTCTCGAGGGTGGCAGAGCCTGCTCTGCTGGCGGATGACGCGTGGAGTGTGAGCAAGCTGGTTGCCAAGAGTGGCCATCAGGTTATTGACTTGAGCAGCTGGAAGGACGGAGTCGCTGTGGGCGGAGACAGGGCGGCTGGCGGGGGTGGGGGGCCTGCATTCCAGGGGTCCACTGGCCAGCAGAGAGGGTGTGCCCAGGGCTGGGTACGGGTTCATTCAGCTCTTCTGTGATCACTGTGTATCCCCATTAAAGCAGACTGGGGACCTGAGAGAAGGCCAGACCCTCCCAACCCTCCCAACCCCCACCAAGCCTTTAGGGCGGCCTCACCTGTCCAGAAAGGTTGTCCCCTCCCTCAGCTTTGAGACAGTGTTCCTCGCTGGCCGAGCAGAAATCACCTTGGGTGTTCAGGTGGCTGGGCAGCTGCTGCTCCAGTCCCAGTCCCTCTGGAGGCCCCTGAGCGCTCACCGGAGCCCTGTGCTGCCTCTGCGTCCACGCATCCTGAGGTCCTTCTAGGTCATGTTCACCCGACCTGCCCACCAGGGAAGGTGCCCAGCATCTCCCTGAGAACAGGAGGTCCCCAGCTCCTCCTCCCTGGGAGGGCCAGGCCTCAGTGTCCCCTGGGGCCCATCAGCCCCTTCCGAGGCCAGCCAGGCGTCCATCCTAAGGGCCAGGTACCAGCTGTGGTCCCGGCTGTGATGCTTTAGGCCTCCCTGGAGGCGTGTGTGGACGACCCGGGCAGGGGCAGCCCCCCGGGGCCCCGGGGAAGCCCGCTCCGCCCCCTCCTTGCTGGCACACCAGCTCTGAGTCCCTCGACACACTCGCCTCTGCCTTCAGAGCCAGCCCTCCGTGTCCTTGGCCGCTGGTGCTCAGGGCCAGGCCAGCCCTTGGAGAAGGGGCTGCCTCCAGGCCTGGGCACGTCTCACAGAGTCGAAAGCCTGGGTGACCTGCGCTCGAACCCTGTCTGTGGTCTGAGCTCTGCAACCTTGGGCGCACCCCAAACCCTGAGTCTCCCTTCTCCCATCAGCAGTGGGCGGGGGAGCCAGGCCTTCTCAACTGGGGTCATGGCAGGGATTATAACGGACTTAGCCTGTGTTGTGGCATGCTGGGTGACTGTGGGGCATGACCCACCACAAGCCAGCTCGTTCCCTGAGGACTGGTTTTCCAGACACTGCGGGAATGCCTGCACTCCCTGAGGCAGCCCCCCATACCGCCAGGCGCTGAGCTGCTGATGCTCTGCCTCCTGAAGCCACTCTACACCCCATCTCTGCTCCTGTAGCCCCTCAATGGGGTACATGCCACCAGTCCTTTCCCACCCTCCCCTCCTCTGCAGGACCTGTCCCCTCCCCGTCCTGGGTGATAGACCTCTGCTGATGTGACCACAGAGCCACAGGAGCCCCAGCGGGGGTGGGGAGGGAGGGCTTGTGAAGGCTCTGCTGTTGACTCTGGCCTGAACCTCTCTCTCTGGGAATCAGAAACCCTGAACAGAGTGTGGCAGAGAGTGAGGCAGCGTGTGTGTCTGGGAGGCTGTGTTGCTCCGGCCTGGGCACTCTGCCGGGAGTCTAGAGCAGCTCTGGCATGGACGTCTGACCACAGGCAGGCCTGCAGATGGCTCTTCCTCTGCGTGGGGCTGGCCCACTCAGAAGACGGTGGCTTTTCCAGATGATGTGACCACCACTGGCACCACGCACCCCAGGCTGGCTTCTGTCATGACCACACACGACCCCAGGATGCTGGGCCCTGGACCCCAGCCCTGCCCCCGGGGCACACACTTCCTCTCTGCTGCCAGGTGGCAGGTGCACCCGATGGGGATCCAGTCCCCAGCACCTGTGACCCAGCAACTCCGCTTCAGCACCCCACGCTCCTCGTCTGCAGAAGGGACAGTGGCCCAGCGTGCCCTGGTCCCAGGGGTGGCTGTTGGCTTACAGGCCATGTAGGTTAATAACCCAACAAGGCACGCATACACCCTGAGGGTTTACAGGGAGAGTTGCTCTGTGTGTGTGTGTGTCTGTGTGTGTGTGTGTGTGTCTGTCTGTGTGTGTGTGTCTGTGCGTGCTCTGATCTCACTGTGAGCTGCGTGTCCTCGGGGCGGGCCAGCTTCTCTGTGCCCGGGAGGTGTGTCGGCGGTCTTGGGGACTAAACAGCCCTGACTCTGTAAACGCTGTTATTTCTGTCGTCAGCATCATTTGTGCTGGGGGTGAGCAGCGGGTCTCTGCTTCTGCCCACAGCCTCCTCAGACTGGCATTTTTCTTAAGAAAAGTCATTCACGACCTCACAGGCCATAATTAGAGACGTCCGCGTGGCTGTGGGGCCCTGCCCTGACTCACTCACCAGCTGGAGTGGGGATGTGGCATCTCAGCCTTGGAGCTGGGCCCCTTCTGGGGACCCCCCCCCCGGCAGCCCCCTCAGCAGCATTTACAGCTCCAGCCATGGGTGGTGTCCGAAGAAGGAGGCCCATCCAGCAGGCAGAGTGGGTGACCCTGGCCTGGGGACCGGCCCACCTGCCCCTCCCGCCTCTCACTGCCTTGGACCTGCAGGCGGGGCCCTCTCGGTCAGAGCAGAACTGGAGACCACACTTAGAAAGCGCTTTTCACAGCCGAGGGCTTTGAAGGCTGTCTCCGTGTACTGACTGTGCAGACGTCAGTCCGTCAGTGGCAGGGGTCCTTCTGCCCCACCTCTGACAGGTGTCTGCCCTGCTGCGGCTTGCACACCTCCAGGGACAGGGCGCTCATTGCCCCCAGAGCAGCCCCAACCGCTTGGGAGCGTTCATACTCGAGCTGGGCAACGCGGGTCGTGGTTCCGTGCACCGGAGGAGTGAGCGCCCTGATCGCCCCATTTCTCGGGAAAGGGAGCCGAGGCACAGGGTTCCTGCCCGTGGTCACACAGCTGGCGCGCAGTGAATCCCAACCCAGACGTCTGGCTCGGAGGCCACGGCCGGGAGCCCAGCCAGCCCCCTCGCCTGGCGGAGCGGAGGCGCGGAGACTTCAGGACGTGCTCCCTGTTCTTAGATGGCTTCCATCACCCTGGGGCCTTCGGAAACTCCGGGTCCCGTGAGCCAGCCTTCTCGCCACGTAAAAATAACACACACCAGCCCCTCGTGCAAGAAGGCATGTTTGGAAAACCGGAGAAGGGCAGGAGGAGCCTGGGCTAGCTCAGCGATGCAGAGCTCGGAGTCCCCGGGCCGGCTCACTGGGGCCCCTGGACGCCTCCATGGGCAGCTTCAGCACCCTCTGCTTTGCAGGCCCGGCCCCCCTTGTGCGCATGTGGGGCTTGGCCCCTTGGGAAGGACCAGTCTCAGGGGTCCTGTATTCACTGGAGGCCGAGGCTCGCGGGGACCCAGGCCTCACAGGGGGAGCAGGACCCCAGCGGGGGAGTGGGGTGGACCACACACACACACGTGGTCTCCACGGTGACCACGGGTGTGCGAGTGGGGCTGCAGCAGGCGGGGTGGCCTTGGAGTGGGATGTGAGCTGAGCCCGAGTGTGGCCTGGCAGCCAAGAAGTGTGAGTGAAGGGCGGCGGGGTGTGGGCCAGCAGCCAGTGCCAGGGTCCGTCTGCCCTGCTGCGGCGTGCACACCTCCAGGGACAAGCACTTCAGGCACGCGGGAGCACCCTTCCTCCCGCCGGGCCACGCAGGTCTCAGTCCCGTCCCCCGGAGCAGTCCGCCCTGTCCTCTGCCCGTGAGCCCGACAGAGGCTTGACCGCCAGCCTCAGGTCGTCCCTGGCGGCGCTGTCGCGGCAGCCCTCGGTGGGAAGCGGCCCCGTGCTGTCGGGGTTGACACGTGCCCCGAGCCGCCTTCGGGGAGGCGGTGCTCTCGGGCCTGCACGAAGGAGTCAGAGAGCCCAGGCTCACGGGAGAAGGTGGGGCCAGCGCCCCAGCCTTCAGAACCCACCTGGGGCTCCGGACGTCTTCCCCTGGGAGCCGACGCCTGCGGGGACAGCAGGGTTGGGGCTGTTCCGGCTTCTCCCTGTGTCAGTCACTGGCTTCGCAGCCTGTATTAAACTCACGTCAGCCAGAAAAGCGCCCCCACTCTTTCTCATAAGAACTTCCATCAGGCCAGACCTTCCCCCTCTTAAGGTTGTTTCCATTATATTGATGTGTAAGTTATGTAAATCAGTCCCTTGTTGACAGGGACTTAGATTATTTCCAAGTTTTTATGATCAGATACAGCACAGCAGTGGAATTCCTTGCATGCACCTCTGCGTATTGGCCTTGCTTCCTTCGTGAGAATATCTGGGAAAGGGAGGCCGGATCAGGAGCGTCTGCCCACAGCGCTGGCCAGACCTCGATGCTCACAGAACATCCTGGGGACTGAGCAGCCGGCGAATGGCAGCGGTGTGCACGGGGCCCGCCCAACCCTTGGTCTGTGCGTGGCCTGGGGTCTGCGCGTGGTCTCGGATCCCTGTGTTCAGCTGCGGGCCGACTGTGGAGTGTCCAATCCTGGATGATGGATAGAAGGTTCCCCAAGAGAGGCAGGGTTCCTGGGTGGCGGGAGGTAGAGCCCCCGCTGGGCGAGCACCATGGTGAGGAAGAGGTGTTCCGGGCTGCTGGGAGCTGGGCCAGCGGCCTGTGTCCCTGGGGCTGACCGCCCTGGGCATCCAGAGCTGAGGGCTGGCCAGGACAGAGGGGCCTGAGTCATCACCTCCATGGATTCAGCTCCAGTGTCTGCAGGGTTACAGTTCGATGACCAGGTCTAGCTGGTGCCCTGAAATTTGGGGCCGGCGTGCTTGTCAGCACCCAGGGTCCCCCCGTAAACGTGTCTCTGTGCTCACCAGGGCTCTGGCTCGGATTAGGGAGGCCCCCTTGGGGTCTAGCGCGTGCCGCTTCTCTTCAGGACCAGGAAGGAGCGATGTTCTCAGGCTCGAGATGGCGCGTGCTCTGCTTGCTTCTGCCCAGTCGTTCGCTGGAGGAGAGAGTCATGCTGGTCACAGTGGTGTGGCCTGGCTACTTCTCATCAGGACAGTTTGAGGACTGACTTTTGGGGTATGCAGTGGCTGCCTCATCGCACAGCTCACGTGGACACTGTTCACGTGCAGTCGGCAGGACCTGGGGACGACTGGAGGACGTGGGTGCCACGGAGCAGACGTAGCGGAGGGGCTGGCCGGTGACTCAGCTCAGAGCTCGGGCTCCGGCCCCGTGACGTGACGGGGACCATCACGGGTTAGGTTTGGGGCAGGCGGGTGTGCATCGGGGGTGGCGCACGTCAGAAGACCCACTCCGGCGCCGGCACTGACCTGTTGGTCTGCTGTGCATGTGAGCACTCGGGGAGCCTAGCCCGCAAAGCAGCCAAGTGCCCTGTGTGCTCACGGAACTTGGGCTCCGAGGTGGGAGGCAGGCGGCACCGGAGAACACGGGAACGTGTAAGTTACATGGCGTGTCGATGCTGCAAAAGCAGCGTAAAGGGTTGGGCAGGCTGTGGGGAGGGAGGCGCGGTTTTACGTCGGTTGAGCAGTGGGGGCCTCCTTGGAAGGTGGCACTGAGCAAAGACCCCAGGGAGGTGAAGGCGTGGAGCAGGCTGAGATATAAGATACGGAATAGTGTTCCAAGCAGGGGAGCAGCCAGTGCAAAGGCCCTGAGGCAAGGGGGGTGCCTGCCGCCTTTGAGAAGAGCGGAACGTCCCCAGGCAGGCTGGAACGGTGTGAGCGCAGGGAGGAGGGCCGTGGTGACGTCAGGCCTGGAGGGCGGTGTCTCCACACTCAATGTGCCGGGCAGGGGGCACAGGGGCTGTGACCCCTCCCCTGTTGGGATTGGTCTGGCTGCCGTGGGAGGGTGAGAGTCCTGGGACCCGCCGTGGCGGGCTGGATGCTGCTGAGAGGCGGGCGGGTGGGTGTGTCTGCGAGGCCGGGCCCCCCTGGTACCTGCCACGCATTCGTTTGGCCATGACGGAGGCCTGGCCCTCTCCCCCAAGCACCTTCTGGAACCTGCTGGCCTGAGAAGCTGGGTCATGGACCCAGCAAGAACCCTGGGCTGGCCCAGCCCCACAAAGGCCCCCAGCATCTGCGGCAGATCGGAGCGCCCCTCCCGCGGGGGCGCCAGCCTCGTCCACCGGGGACTACGCACACATGTTGCGCCCATGAGCCCAGCCGGACAGAAGGCCCGTGCCCTCCGCAGGGTCCAGGGGCAGCCCCCTGCTCCTCCTTCCTCAGCGCCCTCTGCCCCAAATGGGCCACAGGGGCCGGGAGGAACACCCTTCCACCCATGCAGATCGCTCCGAGACCAAGTGAGTGCAGGCTGGGGAAGGGGCTGAGTCCCTTGCCCTGTGAGGGTGGACACCCTTCTTTGACTGGGGGGTGTCGGTGCCGGGGGACGGTCCCAGCCCCCGCCCCTGGCAGGGGCCTTCCCGCCCGGCCCTGCACAGCACCTGTCTGTCGCTGCAGCCTCACAGCTCAGGGACCCTCTAAACTCCTGGCGAGCTGAGCCCTGGACACGACTGCATTTGCCATCTCCCTCTTCTCTGGAGACAGAGCTGCCCTGGTGGAAGGCGTCCACCGGGGGTGCGTGGGGAGCGGGTCTTGGGGTCTCGGGGAGGGGGGCAGGCAGACTCTCCCGTCAGCCACATGTGCTCAGGGGACCCGTCGCTGGGGCCCCCAGGTTTCTGCTCCCGCCATCCGTACAGGGCTGTCTTGGGGTGCACCCAGCCCCTCCCCCGGCCCCCACCCCCCAGGGGCCACAAGGCCCCGAGGAAGCTGCTGCCGGTGACTGATGGACAGCAGGGGTGCTGGGCCTGGGGCCAGGCCTTGGGCGAGCGTGAGCCCCTGACTCACGGCCACATCGGGCTGGCATCCGGGGCTCTTCCCCAGGAGAGGACCCTCATCACCCTCCACAGCTGGGCTGCAGGCTTTGCCATAGGAAACCCACTGAAGGTCCCTGCAGGCCAGAATGGAGCCGGGCGCTATTCTCAGACGGCTGGCCAGGAGGCTCGTGCGGGCTTGGCAGCAGACAGGAGCGGCGCCCCGGGCACAGGTGCCTGCAGCTAGACCGCGCGGGCCCCTCCCCCGGGAGGCAGCAGATGGCCTCATGTTCCACGCAGGGCAGTGGGGCACCACCCAGGGTCGGGACCGAGCTGGGCAGGTGGGCCAGGCACAGGCTGCTGACTGCATTGCTCTGAAGATGGCACCCTGGAGGAAGGACCGCCTGCAGCCCATGGGGCTCTGTGCCCTGCCCTCCCCTGGGCCACTTCCCGAGGGACCGCCATGCCTGCCCCAGGGATGCTAGGATGCCCTGAGGGACGGGAGTAGCCATCGCTGTCTCTGGGCTCAAGTTTTCTGGGGTCATGAGTGTGGGGTGAGTAACCACCCCCCATGCCCTCACCGGGCACTTGGAAAGCTGAGGGGTGCACACAGGCCCGGGGACCAGGGTGGTAGGCTGGCGGGAGCCCCCTGGCCTGCGCTGTAATCCCAACTCACCCACGCTCTCCCTGTGCGACCTTGGGCAGAGACCGTGCCGCGCGGGCCTCAGTCTGGTTTCCCAGAGGAGTGAGGAGTCGGTCCTCGCAGACTGGCTTTAAGAGTTCCTGAAGACACCTGTACTCCGCTGTGTTCGCCTCTGGGCTGGTTGTCACCAGCAGCACAGACTGGGTGGGCGGCTTCAGCGCTTCAGGTCGGCCCTGTGTGTGTGTGTCCTAATCTTTGGTCAGGCCCTTCCTGATCTCCTCGTTTTACCTCAGTCACATCCTCAAAGCCTAACTCCAGATATGTGCTCTGAGTGGTTAGGGCTTGGAGCCTCCGGATGTTGGTGAGGTGGGACAAGCTCAGCCCATAACAGACATCCCCACAGCGCCTGCCCCTGCAGGCATGCAGCGAGGAGTCACTCTGTTCATTGTTGGTCAAAAAGGAAAAAAAGGACTTAATCCCGGCAGTGGACGTCCGGCACAGCCTGCTCCGTGGGGGCCGTCGTCTGGGTCAGGGCCGGGTGTTGGCTGTGGGGGGTGGGGGGCGCTGTACGGCCTCCGTGAGGGGAGGGGAGCCTTAGGGAGGCGCGGGGCAGGGGGTGGCCGTGGGCCCGGGGTCCACCCTGGGGAGGGCGGGGTGTGGCGGGACGCCTGCCTGCAGGGCCCGGGGCTGTGGCCTCCGCCTCACCCCCGGCCTGTGCTCTCTCCGCAGCGTTGAGGGCGAGGCCCCCAGCAGCGAGACCGGCACGTCGCTGGACAGCCCCTCCGCCTACCACCAGGGGCCCTTGGTGCCCGGCTCGGGCCTCAGCCCGGAGCCCTACGAGCACGCGCCGGGCGGCGCCTATGGGCTGTACGCGGGGCCGCCGGGGCAGCAGCGCGCGCGCAGGCCCCGGCTGCAGCACTCCACGTCTATCCTGCGCAAGCAGGCCGAGGAGGAGGCCATCAAGCGCTCGCGGTCCCTTTCCGAGAGCTATGAGCTCTCCTCCGACCTGCAGGACAAGCAGGTGGGCGGCCGGCCGCGCGGGGGCGGGGCATGGGAGGGGCGGGGCGGGGCGGGGCCGGGGTCCGCCCTGAGCACCCAAGCCTGGGCCCCAGGCTGGGGCTGTTCCCCAGGATGGAGGCCTCGGCCTTGGCCTTGGCCCCCGCGGTCTCCTCCCGACTCCTGGAGGGAGCGGACGGACATGGGGTGTTCTGTCCGACCTTGACCTCTGCCCACTTCCTGCTGCCCCCGCGGCTGGGCTCCGGCTGGTGCTGGGCATCAGGGCCTGACTCTGCCGACATGCACAGATTGTGTGGTGGCTACTGAGGTTCTGGGGTCCAGGAGAGGCCTGGATATTTGGGGGTCTGCAGGAGGGACCCTCGGGGAGGGGGAGGTCAGTCCACAACAGAAACAGCACGTCCCCTGAACAGCAGGAAGGCCAGGCCGCTTGTCCCACCCCTTGATTTGCAGTTCCGTGTTCTGGGGGGACATTGTCTCCTTACAGGCTGCACCTCCTCCCCAGGGTCTTGGCCCGGAACCCCCACGGAGTCGGCACCCATGTGCACAGCGACGGGCATGCCCGGCCTGCCCGCTTGGCCTCCTGGCCCGCTAGCCCCATGGCATTTGGCCCTGTGGTCAGGTCCACAGCAGGGGCTTCTGTTCCATTTCTCAGCTGCACCCAGGTCCAAAGTGGATCAGAACAGTTTATAGCAGCAAACATCTACAGCAGGACCGTTAAAATAGAAGTGAGAAAGGTTGAGCAGAGGCCAGTGGAGGTAACAGTAAGCCTCTCGTGGCCTTAACGTGACCACAGCTGTTGGTCTTTTCCCTCACACGTTAGCCCAGTGCCCGCTCTGTGCCCGGCCCCATGCTGGTCCCTGGGGAGTCACCAGGGAATGGGGTGTGGCCGCAGCCCTTGGGCGGACGCTATGGTCCAGGAGACAGGCTAGCTGTGGAGACACAGGTTGATTGCAGACCAAGGATGATACGAACCCCAAGGACAAAGCAAGAGGAGGCCGGGGGTCTGTGGGAGGAGGCAGCTCGGATGGGCTGGGGGGACCTTGCCAAGGCCCCTTGGAGCCGGGTACCCAAGGCCGAGGCCTTCCAGGAGAAGGTGACAGCTGGTGCAGAGGCCAGAGGCTGGCGAGCCTGCTGGAAAGGGCGGCCAGGAGGAGGTGGGCCCGGGGGGTGACACTGAGGGCCACCGAGCGTTCGGCTCCCTGCTGAGCCTTCTGGCAGTCGAGGCAAAAATAGGAACGGGCAGATTACACTGGAATTTTCAGGTGGAAGTGAGGTGCCTGGGTGCGTGAGGGCTGAGAGTCTGGGGAGCACAGAGCTACGTCTTAGTGGAAGGAGCCTAGCACCATGCCTCGCAGTGGCCGCTGGCCCCCAGCCGCCACATCTCGTGTGGTTTCCCATCAGTGCGGGGGCCTGAGTCCACAGGTTGAGAGACCCCTGGGCGCGAGGCCCAGCCTCAGGGCGCCTTGTCCTGTCTCGTTTCAGAGCCTCTGCCCCCCTGCACAGCAAGCGGCTTCTGGGGCCTGTCTGCAGGCTGCACCTGGGGTCAGGAGCGGGTGACACCTGTTAGGCGAGCGCAGACGCTTGGGTTCCCTCCCTGAGCCCCAGTCAGCACTCAGATGGGGCCTTGCATCGGTTCTGGCCCACAAGGGGAACGACCCTGGGGGCTGAGTGAGCGCGGGCCTGGGTCAGTGTGTCCCCAGGGGAGGCCAGTAGAAGGGCCAGGGGGCTTTGAGGAGCAGCACAGAGCCCACACCTGCCCCCAAAGCCCCTTCTGCCCCTGCCCGGACCTGAGGGGCTGGCTCAGGCCAGGAGCGTCACTGCTGGGTTCCCGAAGTCTAGAGTCAGCGGGACAGGAGGAGCCACGGAGCATGCTCTGGCCTGTGAGGGGCCCCCGTCCCCCGCTGAGCAGACCCAAGGGACCCAGAACCCAGGTCTCAGGGGCCAGAGGGGCGAGGGCTTCCTGGAGCCCAGCCACTCTCAGAGCTACGCTCCAAACCCAGGAAACAGAGAGGCCGCTCACAGATGTGGAAGTGAGGTCATCCCTTTGGATGCTGTTCAGTGCCTCCAGGGCGAGAGAAAACAGACCCGCCCTGGCTGCCTGCAGGCCTGGCCAGGCTGTGAGACGTGGTTTCATCCTCCGCCAGCCCCTCCGTCCCGACTCCTCTCCTGACAGGGGCCCCTCTGCCGCCCCGCCTTTGTGGAGGGCTGGCATGTCCACGTCTGGGGTAGCTGGGCATCCCCCCGGGGGGGGGGGGACCCACACGCGCCCCCAGGGAGGCTCCGAGCCCTCCCGCCCCGCCCGCCCCCTGGGCAGCTCCGGGCAGCCGTCGCCTCCACTTGGCTGCCGCCTGGTCCCCTCAGCGTCTGCCTGGCTTTGTTCCCTGAGCCCATGCCCTGTCTGTTTTGCACAGACCCCGCCTCTCGAGGGCGTGGCCATGCCCTCCCCATGGAGGGGACCAGCGCTCCCCCCCTGGGGTGTGAACACCTCCTCTTGAGGACCTGGGGCCTTCCCCCCACATCAGGGGCTTGGTGGGCCAGCCCGCTCGTCATCCCAGCTCTTCTCTGCTTCTGGAAACCTGGTTCCCACCTCACTCCGGAGTGAGGTGTAGGGAGCAGCCCTCGGGACTGTCCTTGGTCCTGGGGCCGGCAGGCTCTGGAGGTCCACACGCCTCACAGGAGAGTCCCACCGTCCTGCCTGCCTGTGGCCACCCTGGGGTCTGGAGGCCTGCAGGGGTGTGCTGGGACTCTTCTCTGAGGTTCAGTTTCCCCGTCTGTAAGTGAGGGGTGGGGCCCCCACAAGCTGTCTGCCCCTCCCAGGAGTGCAGCTGAGGGTCCTGTGCCTCCCCTGCCCCGTGCTGAGTGTCTGTCTCGCCTGTGTCCGCCCCTGGCCTGTGAGGCAGGTGTGACGGGCCTGAGGGGCCGTGGGGCCCAGGCTTCTCAGAGTCAGTCTGCGGACGAGGACCCAGGCCCGCGGCCGGGGCTCCGTGCTCAGGGCCGACTCGGGTCTTGGGCTGGCCTCCTAACCTGCCCCGCCATGGTCCCCTTGTCCCCTGAGGGGCGGCCTGCAACCCCCTGCAGCAGCTCCAAGTTTCATTGAACTTCACGGCCCCATGCGCCAGGGCGAAGGCTGCTGTGGACAGAGAAGTCTGGGAAACCACCGCCCTTGAAAGGTTCTGCGAGGTCCTGCAGGGAGCGCCTGCTGTAACCGCAACTCACCGCTCCTCCGCCTCCCTGGGTCTAGGAGCCGTGTGGGCACATCTGCCCTCTGGGCCGGGCCAGGCCATCCTCACGCCGCTCTCCCTCGCCCGCAGGTGGAGATGCTGGAACGGAAGTATGGGGGCCGCCTTGTGACCCGCCATGCGGCCCGCACCATCCAGACAGCCTTCCGCCAGTACCAGATGAACAAGAACTTCGAGCGGCTGCGCAGCTCCATGTCCGAGAAGCGCCTGTCCCGCCGCATCGTGCTGTCCAACATGCGGGTACAGCTGTCCTTCGAGGGGCCCGAGAAGGCGCACAGCTCCTTCTTCGAGGGCAAGCAGGTCTCGGTGACCGACGAGGACGCCCCGCTGGGCCCCCTGGGGCCGGCCGAGTGCGGGGACCTGGGCCCGCCGCCTCCACCCGCCCTTCAGGCCCCCGCACCTGCCGGTGACTTCGCCGACGCCATCACGGAGCTGGAGGACGCCTTCTCGCGGCAGGTGAAGTCGCTGGCCGAGTCCATCGACGACGCCCTCAACTGCCGCAGCCTGCACACCGTGGAGGGGGCGCCCACGCCCGCCGCCGAGCCCTCGGCAGGCCTGCATAGCACGGCCGAGCAGCGCCGGCTGGACGAGATGACCGCCTCGTACAGCGATGTCACCCTGTACATCGACGAGGACGAGCTGTCGCCGCCGCTGCCCCCGGCACAGCCCGGGTGCCGGCCGTCCAGCGGCGAGTCGGACCTGCGGCTGCGGGCCGGGGCTGCCGCCCAGGACTACTGGGCGCTGGCCCACAAGGACGACAAGGGGGACACGGACACCAGCCGCCGGAGCACACCATCGCTGGAGCCGCGGGCGCGCGCGGAGCTCCTGCCGCTGCTCACCATCGAGCCGCCCAGCGACAGCTCCGCCGACCTCAGCGACCGCTCCGACCGCAGCTCGCTCAAGAGGCAGGGTGCCTACGAGCGCGGCCTGGGCGGGCTGCAGGGCAGCCCCAAGCACGGCCCCCATGGGCCCCCCAGGGGCCTCCCCCGGGAGGAGCCGGAGCTGCGGGCCCGGCCACCGCGGCCCCTGGATGCCCACCTGGCCATCAACGGCTCGGCCAACCGGCAGAGCAAGTCCGAGTCGGACTACTCAGACGGCGACAACGACAGCCTCAACAGCACGTCCAACTCCAACGACACCATCAACTGCAGCTCGGAGTCTTCGTCCCGCGACAGCCTGCGCGAGCAGACGCTCAGCAAGCAGACCTACCACAAGGAGACCCGCAACAGCTGGGACTCGCCCGCCTTCAGCAACGACGTCATCCGCAAGCGGCACTACCGCATCGGCCTCAACCTCTTCAACAAGTGAGTGCTCCCCACCACCCCACCCCCGCCACCCAGCCTGGCGCAGCGGGGCAAGGGGGCCTTTGAGCAGGGCCGGGTCTGGGGCCACGCGGGCTGGTCAGGGAGGAGGACCCAGGCAGGCCCAATGCCCCGCGGGGCGTGTGCGTTGGTC
This sequence comes from Antilocapra americana, assembly GCA_007570785.1. Lineage (NCBI taxonomy): Eukaryota > Metazoa > Chordata > Mammalia > Artiodactyla > Antilocapridae > Antilocapra > Antilocapra americana. The sequence continues at coordinate 54,331,114 of ML660201.1, forward strand.
TGTGGCGTGGCCGCCGAGCGGGGCTCTGGGGAGAGCAGGTCGAGGGCCGGAGACTGGTGTTTAACAGGCTATTCTTAGCGTGGCTGAAAATAGCCTGGGGAAGGGCGTGCAGGCCGCACTCTCCATGGGAGGGGACGCTGGCGGCTCTTGCTGCTGAACCTTGGGCCTCTCCTCTCTGGATTTGGTGTCCCTGGACGCCGGCCTGCTGCTGGCCCCTCTGGGGAGCGGGCACATGAAGGGATGTGGCCAGCCTGCCTGGTGGCTGCTGACCCATGTCCACTGTGAGCCCCCCACTTCCTCTTCCAGATGTGGTGGGGGACTCGGGGGTCACCCCGTGCCCAGCTGGGGTGCTCAGAGAAGCCTGTCCCGAAGGGCGGCTGTGGGGAACCTTGGGGTCATACCCGGGCCCTGGTCCTTGGTCCTCAAGCAGCTGAGGACCGTGCATCCTGGAGCCATCGTGGGCACCCGGGAGCCCTCGAGACTCTGTGTGCTGCCAGGCCGCGGGCAGAACACCGCGTGAACGGGCAGGCCGTCCTCCACTCTCTCCCGGGAGCCCGCCCGCCTGCTCTGGGCCCTGCCAGTCCCGGGGCATCTCGGACCCTCCTGGGGGAGGCTGGGGGCCCCGAGCTCCCCTCGTCCCTGGCAGGCGTCGTGTCCTGACCCAGGAGGCCCAGCTGGGTGGACAGGCGGCACCGGAAGAGCTGCCTGCCTGGACCAAGCACCTCGGTCTCCAGTCTCCTGGAGCCACCAGCCCCCTGCCGTGGGCCATGCACGGGCCGCCCCCGATATCTTGCGCGTGTCTGGTTCTCGCGCTTTCTTTCTGTGTGTCCCCTGTGGGTGCGACCTCTGCCGCAGCAGCCTCATCCGTGCGGGTTGCGGGGAGCCCATGTGGAAGGAGCTCAGAGCGCGCTGGGCACACGGAGTCCAGCCCGTGCCTCCCTGCCGTCCCCTTGGCCCCACCCGGGCTCGGGCCACGCACGCCGTCCTGCCATGGCGCTGCCACGCGGTCGCTGCTAGTGGCCAGACCCAGGGCGCCCAGCGGCTGCTCGCTGAAGCAGAGCCTGCAGCTGGACACGCGGACCCGTCTCCCCACACCCTGGCCGGCACCCGGGTGTGCCTCCCACCCCCGCCCAAGCGTAGAGATAGAGTCTCTTGTTTCACTTTGGATTTGCCTGCTTGCTTCTAAAGTGGAGCATCCGTACTTGTGTCTTTTGGCCATTTTGTTCTTTCCTTCTACAGAATGCCTGTTCCTGTTTTTTTCCTATTTTTCTGTTATTTCTCTTTTTGATTTCCTCACTTCAATTCAGTTTAGTTCAGTCACTCAGTCGTGTCCGACTCTTTGTGACTCCACGGACTGCAGCACGCCAAGCCTCCCTGTCCATCACCAACTCCCGGAGTTTGCTCAAACTCATGTCCGTTGAGTCGGTGATGCCATCCAACCATCTCATCCTGTCATTCCCTTCTCCTCCTGCCCTCAGTCTTTCCCAGCATCAGGGTCTTTTCCAGTGAGTCAGTTCTTTGCATCAGGTGGCCAAAGTATTGGAGGTTCAGCTTCAACATCAGTCCTTCCAATGAACACCCAGGACTGATTTCCTTTAGGATGGACTGGTTGGAGCTCCTTGCAGTCCAAGGGACTCTCAAGAGTCTTCTCCAACACCATAGTTCAAAAGCATCAATTCTTCGGCACTCAGCTTTCTTTATAGTCCAACTCTCACATCCATACCTGACCACTGGAAAACCACAGCCTTGACTAGACGGACCTTTGTTGGCAGAGTAATGTCTTTGCTTTTTAATATGCTGCCTAGGTTGATTTGATTTCCTAGTGATTCTTTATATATCGTGGATACTGATTCTTTGTAATTACAGAAATGTTTTCCTGTCACTGGCTGCCTTTTTATTTTAAACTTCTGAAGTAGAATTCACATACCCTAAGATGTATCCTTATAAAGTATACAGTTCAGCTGTTTTTAATTATACGCTTTTTAACTTTGTTTGCGCTTTGGTGGTTTGACAGAAGTTACTGATTCTTTTTTACATTGTTTCTGATTGAGGTGGAGTTGACAATAGCCTAGCTCCAGGCATAGCACACAACGATTCCCTGTCTGTCTGTATATATATGGCCAAGTTATCAAGGTTCTCTTTGCGTGCTACTTTGCTCTTTTATGTTTTCTTTTAAGAGACTCCATCCCAGGTCATCATATCCGTTTAAAATGTTTCCCTCAGGACTGCCGTAGTTTGGTTTTATATCCTTGAGTATGTCTGCCTGGTGTTTGGTTTGGAGAATGGTACCAGGTGAGGAGTGTAGCTTTAATCATTCGGTGGAAATTAGCTGGTCATTCAGTTTATTGAATAGTCTGTCCTTTCTCTGGTGACTTGAAGTCCCGTCTAATTCCTCCGTGAACGGGGTCTGCGCTTGGATCCTGCTGCTTCCTTGGCAGATATTTATCGAACACCTCCTGCAGGCCCAGCCCTGTGCTGGGGGCCTGGCTGCGTCCGTGAACAGAATCAAAGATCCTCGTGAAGCTCCCTCCACGCCAGTGGTCAGGGGCTCTGTTCCTGTGCCAACATCAGGCTTTCGGTTTTATGTACTTATTTAGGGCAGAAACCCTTCTTTTGTTCTTTTAAACAGCGGTCTTGGCTCTTGTTGGCAGTTACTCTTCCACGCCGATTGTGGAATCAGCTTGTTAAGGCGGTGGGAACCCCTGGTGGACTTTTCAGTGCAGCCCCTTGCGACTGAGGAGCCTCACCCCCTTGCAAGTCGAGGGACAGAGGTGAGGCCTGGCCGCAGTGGGTGTTTAAGTCCAGATTACCGGTGACCACAGTCCGTCCAGCTGCCCTGGCTGGGCCCAATGCAGGTGCTCTGTGGCCGCGTCCCAGGACGGGGCCCAGGGCTGCACAGCTTGTTCTCCGACGGCGCGGCCTCGCCCGTGCTGGGGGGCGGCAGGGCAGAGCGGGTGCGTGGCCGCCAGCTGCAGCTCCCCCACCTCGTCCTCAGAAGTGTCTCTCCCCCTCAGGGCCTGTTTGGGGGACTGAAGGAGCGACCCCAGCTCTATGGCCACCAGCCACCTGCCCGGAGCCTCCCCAGGCCCAGAGAGGGCTGGTGGTCCAATCCTGTGTGGGGCCAGATGCCTGGGCAGGCTCTGGAGCCACCGGCAGGAGGGTGAGGGAGCGCAGAGGTCCTGGTGGGCCCTGCCTGAGGCTGGCCCCTCCCTGGGAGGCCTGGCCTTGGCACGCTGTCCCTTGCCTTCCTGCTGGCCCCCGCCTTGCCCCCCGCCTCCCCGCACCGTCTCCCTCCCCCAGGCCCCACCCACGCCCGTGCCCCAGGCGGCCTTCCCAGCCCAGACCCCCACACCAAGGGGAGCCTGGAGTGGGAGTCCAGAGTGGGCAGGTGCCGACCGGGGAGGAGAGAAGGGAAATGACAGAAACAGAGACAGGGAGGCCAGCTGGCTGGGAGGGCCGTCCCCGGGGCCGTGCCCCGCCTGGCGTCCAGATGTGCCTCCTGCCCCGGGGCCCGGGCCTGTGGGCTCCTCCTTGGGTCAGCACAGAGCCCCTTGAGGGGCAGGGTCCCCGGGAGCATGCCCGGGGCAGCTGGGGGCCAGTGGGGCCCCCTGGCTGGGGATCGAGGAGCAGCATCTGCTGCTGGCTTCTCGGTCTCGGGGAGTTCTGCCCTCACCAGCCAGCTGCCGCCTGGGCCAGGAGACCCCAGACCCCCTACCCCCGCCTGACCTCTGGCGGAAGCCCCCGCCCTCTCGGTTGCTGGGAGGCCCTGGTCTCTGCCCCAGCCCCCGCGGTCTGGCTTCCTGCCCGGGAGCATCTTGTGACAGCCACCCAGTGGTCGCGCTGCTCTCACCTCTGCTCAGGCCGAGAGCCAGAGCCCTCTAGCTCCCCGTGGCCTCACCAGTGCGAATACCATCATTGCTGCCCCCGAACCGTGTCCTAAGCTGCCCGAGTCGCCCCCACTCCCGCCCGACTGCCAGGGGCTCCCCCCAGGGCAGCCAGAGGGACCCCAGGGTGCACGCCTGCCCTGTTCAGAGCACACTGGGCCTCCCACCCCGCTCCACGGGGAGAACAGACGACCCTGAGGGCTGCTCACCGCCCCCCAGCCTCCTCCCCAGACCCTACTCTGAGCCCCGGAGAAGCCTCACGCCCTGGGATCCTGCAAAACCCACGCCCACCGCAGGGCCTCTGCGTTCACTGCCGCCCTCACAGGAAGCTCCTCTGGTCACTCTGCCTCCCTCGTAGGAGCCCCTCCTGCCCTTGCTCAGCCCCCAGACAGCGGGCAGCTGCGGTCTCTCTGGGCTCAGGGCCGGCCTGGTTCAGTGCCACTCTCTGGAGCGCTGCCCAGCAGAGTTGGCACACCACACTCAAACCAGGGGTGCCCCTGTCACACGGGGCTTCGAGCTCCTGATCGGGGGAGGGGTGTAATCCGCAGCCATGATGCTGGGTGACCTTGGTGTGTGAACAAACACGGGGAGGAGTAGCCGGAGCAGAGAGGAGAGCTCAGGCACCTCAGGGCAGCACAGGAGGCTGGGCCGGACCGGGGCACGTGCCAGGGCCTCAGGGCTAGGCAGGCCCGGGGGGAGGGTGGGGGCACCCGGGTAGGGGAGCCTGGGCCTGCCCTCCTGCCGTCCCCACACAGGATACAGGCCTGAGGATGCCAGGCTGTCTCAGAAACCTAGGTTATCTGTCCAAGTTCCTGATTTCTAAACGTTGGCGACTGACTGGACTTGCTTTGTTAACGTCGTCTGGGCATTCCATGACCGCGGGCTCCCCTGGGGGTGGGGTCCTGGGGGGCAGCCGTGAGGCGGTGTCACGCCAGCTATGCATCAGCACCCATGGCCAGGCAGCTGGAGGGACCCGGGCAGGAATGGAGACCCTGAGCCACCCCTTCTGCGCCAGGACCCAGCAGCCCCACGGGCCGCTCCCTGCCAAGCTTGGGTGCAAGGCTGGAGTGTGCAGCCACCTGGGGTACAGATAGCGGGGTCTCCTCACAGCCGGAGGCCGGCCTGCACGTAGAAACACGGCTGGCAGCTGCAGGGAACCCTGGCTCGACGGCCACGCCCCCAGAGTGGGGCGAGGCCGGGCACCATGCCCCCGGCAGGGGCTCCAGGCCTGTCCAAGGCTCCTGCTCTCCCGCCCTACTTCTTCTGACCACGGGCTCCTTCCCGTGAGCTCAGCCAAGCCTGCACCAGGCCCCGAGGGCTGGGCCGAGGGAGCGGCCTGCTGGCTCACGGCCCGGTCCCCAGGGGCCCTCCAGGGCCCAGGGTGAGTGGACGCTCAGCCCCTTCCCGGGCCTCCGACCGCAGCGGGAGCCAGCTCTGGGGTTCCTTTCCTCTGGTGTCGTGGAGCTTTGTCTTAAATCTCCAGGTGCCCACCTACTGTGTGCCGCGTTCCAGGCGCCCACCCGTGTTAGCACACCCATCCACAGGGTGATCCTGGCCCTGGGAGGCCACGCGGCTGTCAGGCGCCTGGGCAGCGAGGGCAGCGTGGGGGCTGAGCCGGCGTGGGGGTCCTCGGGGTGTCGGCCGTCTGGCCTGCCCTTGTGCTGGGCAGGGCAGCCCTGTGCACATCCCTCGCTGGCCCAGGCTGGGCGCGGGGCCTGGGCAACCCTGGGTGTCCCGGGCGGTGGACTCGGGCCGGGACAGGGCCGGGCGCCGCGGAGGGGGCTGGGGGCTGGCGTGCCCAGCTGAGCCTGTCTCTCGTCCCCCAGGAAGCCCGAGAAGGGCGTCCAGTACCTCATCGAGCGCGGCTTCGTGCCCGACACGCCGGTGGGGGTGGCCCACTTCCTGCTGCAGCGCAAGGGCCTGAGCCGGCAGATGATCGGCGAGTTCCTGGGCAACCGGCAGAAGCAGTTCAACCGCGACGTGCTCGAGTGAGCGGCCACCTCTCCCTGCCTCTTCCCACCTCTCCCCTGGTCACACGGGGCCCCGGGCACCTCCGGTGGAGCGGGGGTCCCGCCACCTCTCCCCCAGACCCACGCAGACCCCAGGCACCTCCAGGGGGCGGGGGTCCCACCACCTCTCCCCCAAACGCATGCTGACCCCTGGGCATCTCCAGCCCCGTCCATCGGGGCCAGCCCCACCTCTGGTCCCGCGGCCTCCATGCTGACGTCTTGCGGTGCAGCACGGACAGCTGGCCGAGCTCGGGCCCCATCCTCCTCCCTCTCCTGCCAGGAGACAGGGTGATGGTCCACCAGGCTGGCAGTCCCAGACCCTGCATAAGAAGGGGTTTCCAGCCCCTGGGAACTGCTGGCAGCTTTGAAAAGGCTTGCTTGTTTTGCTGCACCCCCAACCCTTCCCCAGACTGTCTTGAGAGGAAAGGCTCCCTGTCTGGGGCCCGTGGTCACTGGGCGGGTGCTGTGTACAGGCCCTGTCCTCACTTCACCCGCAGGGGATGTCGGGAGTCCACAGCCCCCTTCCACAGACTAGAACTAGCAGTAGGTGGCTCAGAATGAGTGCCCTTGGCTGGGACCTGGGGCATAGCTCCAGGCCTGCCCTGGGCATGTGACCTACCCAGGCCCCACATGGGATGGATGACCTGGCCGGTGGGCCAGGCACAGGGTCAGGGCAGGGCGGGAGCAGCCCCCGGCAACAGTGGCAGGGCGGGCTGGCCATGTGCCCACCGCTCTGGCGCCCTGGGGGGAGGCCTGTCTCACAGGTGAGCAGACCCAGTCTCTACGGTAGAGGGCATGGCCTGGGTGCCCCCACGGGCACACACGCCCATGTACACACACAGGTTTGCACTCAGTCATATGCCTACACCCTGGAGAGGCAGCCTGTGCCCCCTGGCTGCTCTCCCCACAGCCCCTCTGCTCTGGCACCCCCCCATGGTGTGGTTGGCGCCCCCTCCCCTTTGAAACCAGGGAGAACCCATCCAAGGAGAGCTGCTTAGCCTCTCCACGAATGGGGCCCAAGATGACCGACCAGCCCAGCCCCTGACCTGCGGCCGGCCCTTTGCCCACCTTCCACCCCCACTGCTCCAAGCCGCTGCTGGTCGGTAGGAAATCCGGGCATTGTTCTCCTTAGGTCAGAAAACAGCGGCGGCCTCAGGAAGTAGCAGACCCCCACCCCCCAGGCATCCTCCTTGAGCCTGCTCAGCAGACCGGCCTGTGGGGCCCCGCCCCCTCCTGGCCCCACTGGCTGAGCGCTCAGAGCATCGCCCCATTGGACAGGGTCCCTGGGAGTGGACACCGGGACCTCCGCAGCCCCACCCGGTGGTCACTCGAGGGTCCCCGATGCAGAGCCACCTTCTCTGCTCAGGGGTCCCAGACAGGCTGTGCGCAGGTCTGTGGCCAAAGTCCCCTGTCCCCTGCGGCCTCCCCAGCTCTGCCCTCCTTGCAGGCCAGTGAGTGGGCACGGCCCCGCCCCTCTGGACGCCCCTCGGAAATGCCTGGGAGAGCCTCCCTCCAGGCCTGCCTGCTCTGACCCCACGGCCCTCGGCGGGAGGGGGCGGGGGGACTGACCAGCCGCGGGCTCTCGTTCCAGCTGCGTGGTGGACGAGATGGACTTCTCCGCCATGGAGCTGGACGAGGCCCTGAGGAAGTTCCAGGCGCACATCCGGGTGCAGGGCGAGGCACAGAAGGTGGAGCGGCTGATTGAGGCCTTCAGGTGGGGGCCGGGCGGCGGGGACGGGGCCCCAAGGGCAGAATTCCCCTTCAGGGTCGGGGGCCCCTCCTGGGTGCCAGGCGCTGTGCGGCTCAGTGCTGGAGCCGGGGCCCCAGATGCTGGCTCCCAGAGCCATCAGCATCATCACAGGGCAGACTCTCAGTGACACAGAGAGCCTGGTTCTGACACCTCTGCCCCGTACTGCCGTGTGACCTTGTGCTGGGTACTTACCTTCTCTGTGCTTCAGTCCTCACCTGCAGAGGGGGATGATGACGGCACCTACTCCGGAGTGGGTGGGCAGGTAAACCACTCGGAATGTGTGGGCGCATTTAGCCCAGCGCCTGGCACCTCAGAGAGCCTGTGATTGAGGCTGGCTGTCCCTGCAGCCCTCCTTCATGCTGGGACTGTGCACACTGCCGTAGGGGCTCCAGGCCCCACGCTGCTTGGGAGGCCCAGCCCCCTGCTCTCTGCATGGGTGGTGGGGCCACAGAAGAAGAGACCCCAGGCCCTGGGAGGGGAGCACTCAGACACTTCCATCCAGGAGGGCTTCCTGGAAGAGGCAGCTCTTGACAGAGAAGAGAAAGTTAAAGCCCACGTTGTCTAAGCTCCGATGGCTGCTGCCTCTGAGCTTGGGTCGTGGTGCTCCCCCTGGTTCCTCTTCTCCATCCCTGCCCCACCCGCCCAGCCCTCCACAAGGGCAGCAGTGGAGGGGGCTTTGGGAAGGTGTGGCGTGTATCGGAGGCTGTATGTTAGCGAGGCTGTTAGCGAGGCTGCCGCAGCAGCGAGGGGCTAAAACCACCCTGGAGGTGGGCCGCCCTCTGAGCTTCAGCCCTAGGCTCATGTCACCTGAGGTCCCCAGGGCAGGTCCATCCCCACTCCAGTGGGGCAGAGGGCATACCCCGCCTTTAGGGCGCTGCCTCCCATCAGCCAGCACTCCGAGGGGACCGGGGGTGTGGTCCTCAGCCCCTAGCAGCCACTGTCCAGCTGGGGGAGGAAGGGGGTACTTGACTCACATGGCGAGCAGTCTGGCTGACGGGCAGGGCCAGCTCTGCTGGTCGGGGGTCCCCACCGTGTACCCGATGCAGACGCAGAGGCTCTGAGACCGGTGACCAGCCTTGGGTGTGTGGGGCCGCTGGTGGGCGAGGGGTGGCCTGGCCTCCCGCCCCGGCTGAAGTCTCCCCCTGGCCCTGCCCCAGCCAGCGGTACTGTATCTGCAACCCCGGGGTGGTGCGGCAGTTCCGGAACCCCGACACCATCTTCATCCTGGCCTTCGCCATCATCCTGCTCAACACAGACATGTACAGCCCCAACGTCAAGCCCGAGCGCAAGATGAAGCTGGAGGACTTCGTCAAGAACCTCCGCGGTGAGCCGCCCCTGCCGCGCGCGCGTACGGTGCGGGTGGCCCGGCCTGGGGGTGATGTGAGGCCTGGTCTCGAAACCACCGCCGGGTTTGGGCCCAGGCTCGGCTGCAGGGCCAGAGGGCCGAGGGGCTGCAGGCCGGGTACTGGGCGCCCAGGGCCTCCGAGCAGGGCTGGGGGCTGGGGGGGCGTGCTGCCCCTATACAGCCTCTGCTCTGGTCTCCCCGTGGCCCTGGGTGCCGCAGCCGCCCTGTCACCCGTGGGAAAGCGGGCTGTGAGCTGCGTGTACCAGGGACCCAGGAGCTTCGCAGGCTCCGGTTCCGCCTCTGGTTTAGCGCCTCTGCTGTGCGTGAAACAAGCCCAGCGGCAGAGGCTCAGGGAGGACGTGGCTGCGGCCCTCACGCCCGTGGCCTCGGGGTTTGTGCGCATGTTTGCTCTGCCGTCCCAGCACGACGGGGAGGGGCATCTGTGTCACCCCAGTTCCCAGGGTGGGGGCCACACACCCCAGAACCAGGAGAGCAAGCTGCTTGGCTCCGTCTTGGGAGCCTGGGCCGTTCCCACCAATGACCTCTTGTCTTCAAGCCAGGGACCCCAGGGTTTTCTGCTCCTCCTTCCTTGAGCTTCAGAAGGTTCAGAGAGGGGCAGGGACCTGCCCAAGGTCACACAGCCACTGAGTCAGAGGCGGCAGGCGTTACGGCCCGGCCAGCGCCTCTGCACCAAGCACACGCCCAGCTCATCCTTCTTGGGGGAAGGTCTGCCCACCCCGCCACACACACCGGACACACCTTTTCTCTGAAATCACTCAGCTGCCCAGCAGGTCCAGCAGCCAGCGGCTCTGGGAGTCCAGGGAGAGGCAGGAGAGGAGCCGGGACACCAGACAAGCGGTGTTTCGCTTTTACTGATGTTTATCTTTGAATTTTTTAAAAAAAATGTGTGTATACGTCTGTTTGCTTTTTCGCGCGTTTCCGTTCTGGCTGCACTGCGTCTGTCTCTCAGAGCTGCCTTCCTCCAGCTGCAGGGCACAGGCTCCTTGTCGCGGTGGCCTCTCTGGTGGCAGCTCGCGGGGTGCTGGCTCACGGGCTCCGCGTGCGCGCTCAGTAGCTGGGCCACACAGGCTTTGCTGCTCTGCAGCATCTGGGATCTCCTGGACCAGGGGTCGAACCTGTGTCTCCTGCGTGAGCAGGCGGACTCTCACCCACTGCACCACCAGGAAAGTTCCTTCCATTTATACTTTGAATGGGACCTATCTTCACATGGTTCAGAAGCCCGGAGAGTCAAATGACCCAGCAGTCACCCTCCTTGGAATTTACCCGAATGAGTCGGCACCTCCCCTCTACACAGAAACCCACCCCTGGATGCTTAGAGCGGCTTGTTCACAGTTTCCCAAACCAGGAAGCCCCCAGCTGTCCTTCAGCAGCTGCACGAACCCTGGTCCATCCAGACCGTGGGCTGTTACTCAGCGCTGGAAACGAGACCTGCCGAGTCTGGAGAAGACGCGGAGGAACCATGAACATTCCCAAGGGGAGCAGCACTTCTGCAAAGCCCTCACGCGGTCTGATCCAGCTGCGTCAGTCCTGCAGGGGGCAGGCTGGGGAGACCGGACACTGGTGGGGGGCGGGGGTGGCAGGGACGAGGCGGGGAGCCCGGAGGGTGTTCAGGGCGGTGGGAAGGCTCTTTGTGATGTCGTCGCGGTGCACGCGTGTTGCTGTACGTTTGCCCAGACCCCCGGGATGGACACCACCGTGCGGGAACTTTCACGTGACCTGTGGCCTCTGGCGACTGGGGCATGTCCGCGTTGTAGGGAACACACCGCTCTGATGGGGTGCTGGTTGTGGGGGAGCTGAGATGAAAAAGAGCCAATTAGAGAAAACCGGGACGTGCAGAGGGTCCGCTGCAGGACCCTCCCACCCCGGAGGTCGTCCATGGGCTCTGGGTCCCGCTGTGCCTCCCAGATCTCCCCCAGACACAGCTCCCCCGGGAGCCCCTTCCACTTGGCGCCTCGCTCTTGGGTTGAGGCCCAGATGTAAACCTAGGGGCCTTTGCCGCGTCTGCTCACCTCGCTCCTGCGGACACACTGTCCTCCCTGTCCTGGAGTCCCCATGAGGACCGCTCGGCCAGCCCCCCGTCCGGGCACGCAGGTTCGCTCCTTTCTCCTGCAATCCGGAGGCAGAACCGTGATGGATATCATGTCCCAGGGGCCAGATGCCCGAAGGCACTCCAGGCCCCTGAGGGTGCCTGATGTCAGGGCGTCCAGACGTCCCTGAGGGCTGAGCCATCCCCGCCGCACACCACCCCAGGAGCCTGCGGCGCAGGCTGGGACACGCATCTCTCCTGAGCCGGCCTGGGTCTTTCCAGCACCGCGTCCAGGGCCATGTAGCAGAGAAGGCCCGAGAGTGTCCTCAGAGCCACCTGGGTTCAAGTCTCAGAAGTGGGACAGCAGCGACTCAGACCCACTGAGCTGTCTGAGAGGGAGGAGACTTGAGCCGCCCTTATCCCTGTGAGGCCGCTGTGCTCTGGGGGCCCTGGGTCCTGGGTGCGGGCTCCTGGCTCAGAGAGGCTCGGGGTCAGGCTGACTGCGGCCAGGTGAGGACGTGGGCCCGCCCCCCGGCGCTGCAGCGGGGATCCGGCGAGGCAGTGTTTACAGAGCCCCCCGAGCATGGCTGGGAGGCCCCGCCTCGCTAATCCGGGGCAGAGCTGGCCTGCAGCTGGAGCTGGGGTTCCGAGAACTCGGGTCATGGGTGGGGCTCGTCCAGTAGCTGTGGGCCGGGAGGCCTGTGGCTCAGCAGGGGACGGGCAGGGGCGCCACTGCCCAGACATGGTTCAGATGCGGTGCCTCGGGGTGAGCCAGCCGCTGTCCCCTCCTAGGCGTGGACGACGGGGAGGACATCCCCCGCGAGATGCTCATCGGGATCTACGAGCGGATCCGGAAGCGGGAGCTGAAGACCAACGAGGACCACGTGTCACAGGTGCAGAAGGTGGAGAAGCTCATCGTGGGCAAGAAGCCGGTAGGTGGCCTCTGTGCCCGCCATGGGGAGGGTGGGCACCACCTGGGCACCCCCAGCCCTATGACCCCAGACCAGTCCCCGATGCCTCTGGAGCCGGGTCCCTCCGATCAGGACTGGTGAATTACATCACCTTTAGGGCCGTCTAAGCGGCTTCCCTCTGGGTCCCTCTGAAGAAACCTGAGGCCTCATTTGAGCCAGCGGCCGGGACTGTGCAGTGGCTCCCTGGTGCCCTGGGTTCCCCTCGAGCCCGCTGGGGGTGCCGAGGAGGTGCCACGGGAGGGGTGTCCTCGGGTCTCCCCAGGCCCGGGAGCGCGTGTGGGGCGCTAACCTCTCCTGTCGTTTGCCGTTTCCCCCGTAGATCGGATCCCTGCACCACGGGCTCGGCTGTGTGAGTGCCCTCTGCTTCCCCTTCCGTGGTCCCCGCAAGCCCCAAGCCCCCGGCCCCCAGACCCGCTGCCCCGGCTGCATGAGTCACCCTCCGTAGCAACGACAAGTTTGCTTCTCACAGTTCTCCCCGCCTCGGACCTCGGACCTCGGCGGCCCCACGGGGAGGGCTGTGCTGTCGGCCCAAAGCAGCTGGCCGCCGTGCATCTCACCTGGGCCTGGTCGAGCTTGTCCCCAGGCCCCAAGACCCTGCGCCTGAACTGATGGCCTTGGGGTGCCGTTGAGGCCTCCCCCCCCCGCCCCGCCCAGGTGGCCCGGGTCTGCCTCCCCGGTCCCTTCCACTGGCTGCCAGGTCGGGGCCCAGGACCCCCGTCACTCATGCGGCTTCGCTGCTGTCCTGTCTCCCGCACACCCCCTCCCATGTCCCTGTGGGTGGCCAAAGTGCAGAGGGCGGAGACCAGCCCCTCGGGGTGGCAGCCACTAGCTCCAGTCCCCACACGGCCCCCCAGACTCAGACGGCGGGCCTGAGACCCTTCAGGACAGAGGGCTGGGGGGCTGGGGGCTCGGGCTGTACAGGACGGGCACTTCAGGGGGCATCTCGGCCGGGAAGGCGGTCTCCCTGGAGCAGGGCGGGGCGCCCCGGCCGGGAAGGCGGTCTCTCTAGAGCAGGGCGGGGCGTCCGGCCGGGAAGGCGGTCTCTCTAGAGCAGGGCGGGGCGCCCCGGCCGGGAAGGCGGTCTCTCTAGAGCAGGGTGGGGCGTCCGGCCGGGAAGGCGGTCTCTCTAGAGCAGGGCGGGGCGTCCGGCCGGGAAGGCGGTCTCCCTGGAGCAGGGCGGGGCGTCCGGCCGGGAAGGCGGTCTCCCTAGAGCAGGGCGGGGCGCCCCGGCCGGGAAGGCGGTCTCCCTGGAGCAGGGCGGGGCGTCCGGCCGGGAAGGCGGTCTCCCTGGAGCAGGGCGGGGCGTCCGGCCGGGGTGCGGGCTGACGGGCCACTCCCTGCAGGTGCTGTCGCTCCCACACCGCCGCCTCGTCTGCTACTGCCGGCTCTTCGAGGTTCCGGACCCGAATAAGCCCCAGAAGCTCGGGCTGCACCAGCGCGAAATCTTCCTGTTCAACGACCTCCTGGTGGTACGCGGGCCGCAGGCGTAGGGCTGGGTGTGCAGACCCTGGCGGCTCCGGCCGGCTCATCCAGGGCAGAGTGCTCGGCCTCCGCAGCTCCGGGCCTGTCCTGTCCCCTCAGCGTCCTGGGAGCCTCTTCCTGACGCTCCGAGCAGAGGCCTCACAGCTCCCCGAGCCGCCCCCCGGGGCAGGCGGGTGCGGTGCTATCCCATTGGCCTGGGTCTCAGCCCCAGGACTGGAGGGCTGGACGCAGCCCAGAGGGGCTTCTCAAGAGGACATTGAGCTCCTGCTCCCAAAACAGGCAGCATGGGGTGAAGGTGGTCCTGCAGCCCCCTTCTTCCCCGGGACCCCCAGCCCCTGTCCCTGCCCGATGGAGGACCAGCTGCTCTTCTCAGGCCCCTGAGCCTAGAATCCAGACAAGTGGCTTCCTGTCCTTTAAGAGCCCCTGACCTTGAGCAAGTCGCTGCAGACCTCTGGGCCTGGCGTCCTCCTCTGTCCAACTCATCCCTCAGCAGGTTCCGCAGGGGGCCCGCAGGCATGAGTGTCCCGCCTCCAGTGGCCCCTCGCTGCCCCGAGAGCCTGCTGGCCTCAGAGCTGCGGGGTGAGGTGTTGGGGGGGGGTCCTCACACAGGAGAGCGCACCCCCGGGGGCCACAAGAACCCTGAGTACGCTGGGCTGCTCCCACACTGCTGGCCTGAGGCTCAGCCTCTGCGTCTGGCTGCCCCCAGGTCACCAAGATCTTCCAGAAGAAGAAGAACTCGGTGACATACAGCTTCCGGCAGTCCTTCTCCCTGTATGGAATGCAGGTCCTGCTCTTCGAAAACCAGCGTAAGTGGGTCCCAGCGCCCTGAGTTCGTGCTCCCACTTTTATCAGCAGAGGGCCAGTTGCAGGCTCAGCGTAACCAGGGAACGTTTCACACCATCAGACGTGGGGCTCATCACACTGATTTTTGCCATTAACTCTTAGCAGGTGATAAGGTTTTTACATTTAGGGCAGAGTAGGTTTATTTAAATGAAATGTTGGTGGAAAGACATCCAGTAAACAGCCCTGGTGATGTGCAGGTTTGACCAGGTGGGGAGGGTCGTGCCTGAGGGTCCGCCAAGGTTCCCACCAGGGCCCTGGGTCCACGTGCTCTGGCCTTGGCAGTCATGTGGCCTGGCTGTTTGACCTCTCTGGTCATTGACCCCCCCACCTCCAAGGCTGGAAGGCTGCCGTTGCCTTGCTTTCCCCGGGGAGCCCAGTGCCGCGCACTCTGCTGTGTCCAACAGGCCCCTCGGGGAAGGGGTGGCGGTGGCAGGGACCCCCTGGGAACAGCCCGACCAGACCAGGGGGCACCTTCAGGCACCCGGGTCTCACACAGGCAGCTCCTGGTGAGCCCTGGCCCACTTACGGTAGACTTGGTTTGGACTCTGTCTTCCATTTTATTAAACTGGTTCTGAGATCTTCACGCAGGGCTCAAATGTCCTTGGCTTCTCCTGAAAGCTAGATGTGGGTTCGTGAGGCGGACAGGCTCTCCAAGCTGCTCAGTCTCCCCTGGCCCACGTCCCGATTTTAGGAAACCTGCTCAGGCCTCTCAGTGTTGGAGCTTGCGGCCTTGAAGCAGCTCTGAGCTGTGATGGGATTGTCCTCCAGGCCAAGAACTGTCACATGCTGGGCGGTGGGTGCTCGATTCCCACTGACAAGAGAGGGGGCACCGGGACCCCACAGCCCCGAGAGCTTGGAGGCGGCCCCAGGCAGGAAGGAGCAGGCGATGCTGTTGGCTGTGGGGAACCCACAGTGTCCCCCGAGAGAGCTGGTGGCGGGGTGGGGGCACGGAGGCCAGGCAGGAGAGAGCAAGGTCCCCCAAGGTGACCGGACAGGTGGCTGGGGACAGCGCCTTCATCTCCTCCCAGACTCAGCACCCGGCCAGCCTCACGTCCCAGGCAGAGGGACTGAGCACCCTGACGTACAGGGTCCAGGCTGTAGGCCCGTCCGGGGGCAGGACCAGGGCCAGGCCCTGCCTCCGCTCAGCCAGATCTGAGCCCAGCTCGAACACAGAGCAGCGCGGACCCCGGTCGGGAGCCGGGGGGCTGTCTGGTGGTCCTTGCAGCCTGGGCCGTGGAGCCCATCCTTCCCGTGGGGGAGTGTCTGGGGAGTCCCATGGACGCGCTGGCTGGAGGGAAGGCGGGGAGCCCACACACAGGCCTGCACTCTCACGTCCCCTGCAGACTACCCCAATGGCATCCGGCTCACATCTGCCGTCCCGGGGGCCGACACCAAAGTGCTGATCAACTTCAATGCCCCCAACCCTCAAGACCGCAAGAAGTTCACTGATGATCTGCGGGAGTCCGTCGCGGAGGTGCAGGAGATGGAGAAGCACAGGATAGAGGGTAGGTTGCGGTCGTGGCCGCCGGGGGGCGGGGGGGCCGAGACAGTGGGCGCCGCCATGACTCCCGAGCCCTCGGCCCCTCTGGCTTCCCCTGGCCACGTGCCCAGATAGCCCCCCTGCCCAGACCACAGGAGGAGCACGGAGGGAGGGGGTATGCAGGGGTCTCTGGATGGGAGCCTGTCCTGCCCAGGGAACTACATCCCAGGCCCCGAGGAGGCCCCGGCGTTCCTGTTCCCCCTGGCCCTCCGTGTCCAGAGCCCTGGAGCTGAGCTCATTGCACTTGAGCGTGGCTGGCATTGGTGTCCTCTGGGCCCGAACACTGGGTGGACTCAGGGCTGAGGCCATCCCTGGCTCCCCTGAAACCCAACGACACCCCCACCGCCTTCCGGCTCGGAGCCTTGTTCCTGGAGTGTTCGTGTTCCGGGGGACACAGGAGTGTCCCCCACTCCCCAGCCTCCATCCACGGCCAGGCCAGGCTAGCCTGGCTCCGCTGTAGACCCAGGAGCTCGGTCTCCCCCGGCTCCATGCCAAGCAGAGCCCCCACCCCCGCCCCGTTCCTCCGGGTTGCCTTCCCCGAGGGTGGCCCCACCACAGCCCCTCACCTGCCCTGGGCATGGCCCTGCTCCCCTCATGGCCCGGCGCTCTGTTGCAGCGGAGCTGGAGAAGCAGAAGGGCGTCGTGCGGCCCAGCATGTCCCAGTGCTCCAGCCTCAAGAAGGAGCCAGGCGTCGGGACACTGAGCCGGGCCTGCCTGGATGACAGCTACGCTGGCGGTGAGGGCCTCAAGCGCAGCGCCCTCAGCAGCTCCCTACGCGACCTCTCGGAAGCGGGTAAGAGCCCCTGGGACCACCCCCCCGCCCAGCACACATTGGGGGCTCGGCCGCACACACAGCAGGCTTACATCGGCCAGGGGTGTGGGGGGCTCGGACTGAGCCAGTCCAGGTGGCCGCCCCCAACCCGCAGCAGCATCTGAGCAGGCAGGGAAGGCATCCCCCGGAGAGCCCAGGGAGTGGGGCCGCACATTTACAGGCAGGACAGCTGGGCGGGTACCCATCTTCCCCGCTTTTCACTCGCCCTTTCATTTCCTGGGCCTGGCTCTCATGCAGGGCGAGCCAGGCCCCATCGCTCCACACTGCGCGTCCCACACTCCTTGCTGATGAGGGCAGGGGCACGATGCCCATGGCGCCATGTTCGGAGCCCGTTGTCACCCGCGATCCCGGGGTCTGCTCTCCCAGCAGGGGTCTCCTTCCTGGGAACCCCGGGTCTCCATCAAGCCCAGGGGCGACAGGAAAAAGCCTTGGCGGAAGTGTCTTTCAGTGTGGCTTCCTTGTTTCTGCGTGTGTGCGGTTTGCTCTTGCCTCTTAACCTGCAAGCAAGCCGCTCGGGTCTCCTGGGGTGGGGGGGTGTGCCTGAACCATGGGGGTACGCTGGGCCTCGGCAGTGGTGGGGGCGTGGAGCCTGCTGCCCCAGCCTGCTTTGCCTGCCGGCGCTGTCAAGGGAGCGGTGAGCTATAGGGGGCAGCCTTTCAGTCCCCCACGAGGCGAGTCCGGCCAGGCAGCGCCTCCCTGGAAGAGGCTGGGTCGGCGTGGAGTGGAGGCAGCCGGGCATGTGGGCGTGTGGCCATCCCAGCACTGTAGGCTCCTGGGACCCTCAACTTCCACCCCAACCCCGGGAGCCCGACATGACCCGGGTTTGCTGGAGGGAGACCCTCTCGGGCTGGGATCAGCCTCCTCCCCCTTTCCTGGGGCCCAGCGGGCCCTCTCCCACCAGGCGCTCGCCCAGCCCAGCCCAGCTGCCTCAGGCATCACTGCGTGGGCAGCTCTGGGTCCCCAGACAGAGTTGCTTGAGATCGAGTCCCATCCCTGTCCGCCCCGCCACCCAGCAGCGCTTCTTCCTTCAGCATGTTCGTTTCTCAGTTTTCCCCTTTTTTCGTTTTTCTTTTTGAGTTGGATTTTTTTCCTTTGCTTCTGTCTCATCATTTTTTTTTTTCATTTTATTTCCATCGTGAAAATGCGAAGTGCATGGCCAGCGTGCAAGTCAGGCAGGGCTTCTCAACCGGGCTCTGCTTACTTCTTGGGCTGGACCATCCCTGCCACAGGGGGGCTGCTCTGTGCAGGACCCCTTTGCCCACTCGATGCCAGTAGCACCCCAGTCACGACAATCGGGAACCTCCCTCCAAATTGCCAGGTGCCCTGGGCAGGGAGAGGGCAGAGCCTGGCTGACAGCGTGGCCATGGTTGAGAACCGCTGGTTTTCCCACGGCTTGTGACACCCAGCTAGACGCAGCCGACCTGCTCTGGGTCCCTGAAGGCTGAGGCCTGGACCCGTGTTTGGCTTTGTGCAGTGGTGCAGCCTCGGGCCTTTAGGGGCCCCGTCCAGCCCCCCCGGGTAGGAGCGGCCTCAGGGCGGCTGGCCAGTCACTCCAGCTGCTGACCGTCAGGACCTCAGGTGTCCGCTCTCTGTAGACAGCCGTGTGCCCGGTGTGTGGCTGCGTGAGGGGCAGAGCTCTGAGCTCTGACTGATTTCTGTCGGGGATTCTCAGCCAAGAAGAACTGCAGGGGGCCAGAGTCCTTGGACGCTGAGCCAAGGAGAGTCCCCAGGAAGAGGCCACCTGCTCCCGACGGCGAGAGGTGAGGTACAGCGGGTGTTTCAGCGGCCACTTGGGATAGGCCCTCCACCGCGACCTCCACAGGAAGACAGGCCAGCGTCAGCCACCTCCTGGAAGGTGCCACCGGCACGCACCCAGTGCTGGACGGGGTAGGGGAGAAGCGCTTCAGAGACAGAGATGTCCCCACCTGCGTGCCAGCCAAGAGAGGCTTGGAGGGGATGGCCCAGGTCGGGGCACAGTGATGCCCGGTGGGGGCTCGTCTTTGCTCCCAGAGCGGCTGCCCCAGACCAGTGACCGCCCGGCCGTCCAAGAGCCAGGACCCCAGGGACGGGGCCTCCACCCACCTTGAACCTCGGGGCCCCGGGAGGCAGGCGTGGTTTGATGGCCCGGCAGGAACCAGGCAGCCGGCTTGCCAAGAGGCAGAGGAGGGGCCTGGCCCCCGACCCAGCTCCCGCAGAGCTGCGAGGCCTTGTCCGGTCTTCATCCGTGTGGTCTCCCTTCCGCCTCCGCTGGGGCCCCTGCTCATTTCAGGGGCACCAGAGTCCACGATCAAGGATGCCAAGGGCCTCCAGGCAGAGCCTGGCTGGGCCCACACAGCACGCCGATTTGGGGGCTTTGGCTCCAGGTCTAGGCCGAGTCACCCCTCTGGTCCTCCATCCCCCGGCTGAAGGGGGGACTAGCGCTGCCCCCAGGGTCTGTGAGAGTCGCTGCCCACCAAGTGTTGGTGGGGGGCCTGGCCCAGCGTGCCAGCTGTTATCACCTTCACCATTGCGAGGACCGCAGACTGAGACCTGGGCTCAGGCCCTGCTGGCCTGCTGTCCCACTGCCGAGAGGCCAGGAGGCTGTGAAGAGCTGGGCCAGCCGTCCATCCAGATGCAGCTTCTGAGCTGGCCGTGGCCAGGCTGACTAGGCCCGCTCTGGCCCTCGAGAGGCCCCGGCAAGCATGGGGCCCTCCCTGAAGCTCATGCAGGGTTCTGTAATGGGGGCCCCCAGGACTGCGCTGTCCCGGCCCTTCCCCCTCCATCAGTAGAGGGGGTGTGCGTGTGCACGGGCGTGCCCGGGACTGGAGTGCAGACAGGCGCAGGGACATCCCATATCTCCTGTTGACCTGCAAAGTCAAACAGATGAGTTCTAAGAAACTCAGATCCCCTCCTGGACATCTGAGTAAGAGCCCTCCTGAGTCTTGGCCCACGCTGGGCAGAAGGGCTTCTGTGTAGCTCCAGGGGGCAGCCTTTGACCCCCCCACACCGAGCCCGGGCCTGGCCCAGTCCTGGTGGGAGAAGCAGGCTGGTTGGAGGGCAAAGCCGGGCTGGCCTGGTTCACACATGGGGATACCGAGGCAGAGAGTCAGCAGGGTGCTGGAGGGGGTCACCCCTCCCTCTGCAGAGCCCGCCTCCGGAGGCTGGGGCCTCTGTTTCTGCCCCATGCCCGTGTGGTGTTGTGCTGGGACAAGGCAGGACGGGGAGGTCACCCATTGTCTCAAACCTGCTGAAAGGTGAGGAAGGAAAGGTCTCCTTCAGCTGGGGACAAGGGCCAGTGTCCGCTCAGCTGCCCGTGGTCCTCAGCACCCACACCCGCTGTGCGGCCCCTAGGCTCCCAGCTGGATTCAGGTTTGGGGGTCAGCAGGTTAAGACCCAGGCCCTGTTGTGTGCCCAGGCCCGGGGGCCCTGTTGTGGGCATGTGCAGCGACCGCCGTTTCAACCCAAAGGGTCCAGACACATCATGTCGGCCCAGCGCAGGTCAGCGCGGGGGTGGGTGACACTGTGGCTTGAGGCCGCCCCTTCTGTCCCCCTGGGCGCCTGGGCTGGTCCAGCGCGGAGGCAGCGTCGCCAAGGTCTCCCACCTTAGTGGAAAGGCAGATGCGGTATAAACTGCTCGCTGTGGGAACAAAGTCACAGAGCCTCCATCTCCTCCTGGCGTGGACAGAGGGCACCTGCCCCGCGCAGCGGGGCTTGTGGAAGCCAGAAGAACGTCTGGAAGCCAGACCCAGCTGAGCCCTCAAGCTTGGGCACCATCGTCCCTGACAGCCTCGGTGTCCTGCAGGAACCCCTGGAGACGTCATCTGGAGGGCCCGTGGAGGGTGGGATGGGCTCTGGGCCTCCAGAACCAAGAGGAAGACTCTGCCTCCTCGGGCATGGCCAACACGGATCGCGCGCCTGCCCCGCGCAGCATGCCCCGCGCAGCATGCAGACACTCAGAGGCATTGTCAGTGAGGCCTCACAGCTGGGAAGGCGTGTGGCGTCCCGGGGGGCTGGCGCCCACAGGGCGAGAGCTGGTCTGTGTGCCCATCTACGGCCCCGGCCAGACACTGCACAAAGCAAACACAGCCCCAGAGACGGGGGCCCTGGAGCTCGTGTCCTGAGAGCCCCCAGCCCGGCAGGCGGCAGGCAGGTATGCGCGTGTGCATACGTGCGACGCACGTCGCTGAAATCCACCAAAGGGCAGAGCAGGACCATGCTTGGAGGAGCCGGCCCGCCCCACGGGCCGATGGCCGAGGGTCCCCCCCACCCTCCCTGGCACCCACCCTACAGGCTTCCAGTCCATGAGACGGGGGGGAAGTTGGGCTGGTTGGAAAAGATTTTTTTTTTCTTTTGGTCTTTTAATTTTTTTATTTTTCGCTTTTTAAGAACCGCGTTGTCTTTTTAAGTCGTCAGCGCCCTGCCCCCGGCTCCGCCGGGCCGTGGGTGACAGCGCGGGCCGTGTCGCGTCTAACCTCTGGTATTGCATGTTCTGGGCAGGGAAGCGAGGGCGTCGCAGCAGTGCGGGATCGCTAGAGAGCAATGTGGAAGTAAGTAGGAGCCCGTCCGGCTGGCTGTCGTGTGTCGCCTCCCGCCCTCGGTTTTTGCCTCTTGTCTTTTTTTTTTCTTTTATTTTTGCCCCTCCTCCGGTCCTCCACAGAGGCCAGATCCACCCCTCCTGCCTGGCACGTGCATGCTGCCCGCCTAGACGCGCCCGCGCCCCTCGCCGCTTGTGGGGGCTGGATGGTGGGGCGGGCTGGGTCTGTCCGTCATGGTTTAGGCTCCGCTTAACCCCGCCCCGCGGCCCCGAGCATGGCCCACACCCCGGCTCCCCACTCCCTTGGCCCGGTCCCGCCCTCTCGGACGTCCACGCTCCGCCCTCCCCGTCGCTTCTCCTTCCGGAGGTCCCATTGCTGTGTGTCTGCAGTCAGGGCGCCTCGGAATTGCTCGGCCAGCTCGGGGAGGAGAGCGGGAGAGAGGAGTTCAGTGTGGATTTCATGAGGTCCCCTTCATCCTCCAGCCATCTCAACATTCCTGTGCCCATCCACGCTCAGCTTGCAGGCCTCTCTGCCTCCTCTCTTCCCGTGTTTGGTTGGCGTCAGGCAGCCACAGTGAAGCGCCTAGGCGGTGCCCACCTGCAGGGCAAGGCTCCCCAGCCCCTCCTGCGGCTCGCGGCACCCGCCCCCCAGGCAGAGCACATGCCCCCGGACACTGAGAGGACCCAGGAGAGCTCAGGGTAGGGTGTCGGCGAGAGGGCCCCTCTCCGTGCCGCCCAGCACACGTGGCTCGCAGACGCCCGCAGACACAGCTTCTGATCTGAAGGCGCGGGCCACCCCCATGGCAGGGCGCTCAGCAGGGCTGTGTCCCCCCATGTCTCTCGCCCCCAGCCCCCGCCAGCTGCCTGCACCGTAGTATCCGGAGGTGGCCCGAGTCCAGCCTCAGCTGGCCTGGCCTCTGAGGCCAGCTCCTTGAACTAAGGCTTAGCAGCCAGCGGGTGAACTTTGAACATTTTCTTTTTTAAAGAATCGTTCTGCCGTAAGTGCTCTGAGCTCTCTTAATGTTGGTTTCTATGAATTTCCTTTTTAGGGGTCCATCATTAGCAGTCCTCACACGCGCCGGAGAGCTACATCAACACAAGACTGCCCATCTCGCCCACCCCAGGCCACGCCCAACTCCTCCTCCCTCCTGGGCTCCCTGTTTGGGAGTAAGAGAGGGAAGCCCCCACCCCAGGCCCACCTGCCCCCGCACCCGCCGCACCCCACGACCGGCCACCCCCAGGGGCCTGTGGAGGGCCCCCTCGCGGGCCCGGTGCGTGGGCACCACGGCCAGTACTGCCACCTGCAGCAGAACCCGCCCCCCTACCACCACCACCACCACCACCACCCCCCGCCGCACCTCCAGCACACTCACCAGTACCACCACGGCCCCCACGGGGGGCACCCCGCCTACGGGGCCCACGCACACAGCCACCCGCCGCTGCCTGCGGCCCATGCGGGCCACGCCGCCCACCACCACGGGCAGCCCCCTGCCCCGCCGCCCCCCACCAGCAGCAAGGCCAAACCCAGCGGCATCAGCACAATTGTGTAGACAGCCTGGGTGGGGGTCCCGGACTCCCCCGGAACAAGTGCACACCACACAGGCGCGCCCAGGGGCGGCAGCCCCAGGCCAGACCCCGGGCACCCTCTCTTTGCACTTCCCCCGAGCCCCCCGGCCTGGACGGAGCCCCCGAGCCCCAGGGCTCGAGTCGCAGGGAACGCAGGCCCCGGTTTGAGTTGGCGGTGGCGCCGCGGCCTCCCTCCCCTCAGCCCGAGAGGTGGGCCTGGGCCACCATCTGCCCGGAGACGGTGCCGCCAGCCAAGTAGATGTGGAACCGTGTCCCAGCCCCACCCAGCTCTCTGCTCCCTCATTGTACCTGGGGGTGATGACCCAGCCTAGGAAAAGAAGAGATGACACAAAAAACCAGAGACAGAACCAAACACACAACCCAAAACTGCTGCATTATTGCTCTTTTATTGACAATGGGCAAAAATTAAGTAGACCTGATATGGTTGATGAAAATACGTGAGTAGACTTTATATAATATAAATATATAAATATATAAATACATATATACATATATATATATACTGTATAGGTAGTATTTGTGTGTGAAAGGCAAACGTTTCAGTCCACAAAATTAGCAATAGAGACTTGACAAGGAGCCCCACTTACCTGATAGGAAGCAGAACCTTAGACAAACGTGTGAGAGATTAGACCAAAAATTTAAATGCTAGGGACAGACTCAGATACTTCCATATTTTCATAAGAAGAGACGCCCCACCCCCCCACCCCCAGGACTGGCTGAAATCTTTACGCTATCACTACTAACCGTGCCAAGTAACATAGCATCTAACTGTTTTCAAAGTCCAATATTGCTTTGTATAAATCCTTATTTTATTAACAGATGACTATCATAAGTAATCAGTATTATAAACTGCTCTGTTATTTCAGGTAAGCAAATAGATTTTAAAAATGCAGTAAACTCTACCATAGCAGCTCGGGACCACTAGTCCAGAACTGGTCGTCCCGGACGGTCGGTTACCCAGACTCTTAGACACTTTAAATGGCTGCAATAACTGTGAATTTCCATGATCCATATTTCCTTCGTATGCATCCGGTTTACTGCGCACTCATTCAGAGCCCTCCGCGGGCACCCCACACCCGGCAGAGAGGTGTTCATCTCCAACATGAACGCGACCAACTCATGTTCGTCTCCCCAGCACCATAGCCCCCTCATCCTGTCTCCAGCCGCAGCAGGCAGACGCCCCGGAGAACCGAAGGCCGCTGCTTGTAGTGTTTAGCGACCCGGGGCGGTGTGTGTGCTTCCCATTTTGTCTTCTGAGTGGTGGCCGTGACCTTCGTGACTCCGTGTGGCCGTGTGCTCGCGCGCCCCCCATGTTCCGTCTCTGCGGCCCGTCTGAGCCTGGCCAGGAGTGCCCGGGCACCCGGCTCTCCTGCTGTGCTCTGTCGCTTCCGTGTGTGGGGGCCCCGTCCGCTCCCCCTGGGGCCGGCGTCACCCACGAGCCGTCCTTTGTAGTTTCAGCCCTTCGAGCCACTGCAGCCGCCCGTGCTGTGCTCCTAGGCCGCGGACCTGAGGACCGCCCCGGGCCCTGCAGGGCGGGAGCCCCCGCAGGAAGGGCGAAGCTGGCGCGGGACTGCACGGGCGCGGGGCCCTGGACTCAGCGGGACAGCCTGGGGCGCCCATCCTGGCCGCGGCCGGGGCTCTGCCCACCCCACCCCACCCCACCCCACCCCTTTCCCGCCTCGTCCAGGTCTCCAAACCAGCGATTCTGCAAACCAAGCACTTTGTTACTGCCCACAGGGAGCGAATACAGCGATCTAGAGTTGAGCCTTTTTTTCTTTTTCTTTTTTAAAAGAAGTGTGACTTTAACCTGCCCGCCTTCATCTTCCCGTCCGTGTGGTCCTCCTCCCTCGGGCTTCCGCTCAGAAAGAGAGCTGGGAAGCACGGCGTGTCTGCTCCAGTCCAGGCTGGGCTGGGGGGTCGAGGGGAGGCTCCCCAGCTCCGCGGACCCCGAGACTCCCTGGTCACCCTCCGAGCCCAGCCCCTGAGGCTTCCTGTCTGGCGGTCTCACGGGCGCTGTGACCGGCAACGGTCGGACTGTACTGCATGTCCTCCAGCGTCAGGCGCGTGAGGCCACACTGTGTATCGTGTCTTTGCAAAACTCTCAGTGTTACTGTTGACAAATAGTTGAAGTAAAGTGGTAACATATTGAATATGTCGGCTTTTCTTCACCGTCTGTACCAATCGTAGGCTCTAACTGTAAACTCCAGGTTGTTCCAGAAAAGATGCAGGCACGCTGGCTGGCACCAGGTCGCCCTTTCCAAAGGGCTGTCACTGATGGAGACAGAGCCCAGCAGGGTAGAGCGGGGGCAGAGGACACCCTCTCTCTGTGGGCCATTGAGAACCCCCACCTCTGACCTCTTGGGCCCACAGGGCTGGGTGTGTTCTGCTGGCTGTGTTCCGGTCAGTGAGATTTCTTCTGTGTGTGTTTTGGGGGCAAACATGTCATGGGATGAGTGTTCCCAGACGGCACACTATTCCGTGGAGGAGGCTGGAGCCAGGCCGCCCCGATCTCGTGGGGAAGCAAACATTCCTGGTGAGCCGGTGGTCCCGGGCAGCTTGCTGGGACCGCTCTCTTGGGACCCCAGCCCGCTCCGGGGTCTGCCCGCCCGCACAGGAGGTGGAGGCGGGGCGCCGCCAGGCCGCGCGTGGGGCGTTTGGCTCACAGATTATCTCAGCAGGAGACCCTTGGAGGAAGCATCATCACCCAACATCTTTTCTGGGACAACAATGAAGTCATGTATTTGTATTTTTTTTTTAAGTGTATGAATGGATTGTATAACAATGTAAAAATAAAGTTCATCCTAATATGACGTGTGCCTCTTACTTAAAAACGTCCTCAGTCCCGTGTAGAGCGGTTTTTCCACCTCACGCCGCATGCCATAGGAGCCTCTCGGTTTTTAAGATGAGCTGAAGTGACAGCAGGCAGCACAGAGGCCCCGGGTGCTGACTCAGCACCGCATGAAGCCGCGTCGCCACAGGTAAGCATGCAGTTTCCCGTCCGCTGTAAAACACCGCCGCCCTCCCTGCCTGGAAAGCAAGTCCTTCTGTAAGTATCTTAACAGGACAACGATGATGCAGAAAGCAAGTTGCAGAGTGAGTCGGCATGGGGCTGGAATGGGGGCAGGGGACCTGATCTCCATGTGACCTGCCTGCGGTCACGCGGCCTGCTCGGGCAGCCGTCTCAGGGGCTCTAACGGCCTTCGAGTTGTCTCCCAAGGTTAGAACCAGGGCTTGAGTGCAGGCTGCTGAGACCTCAGGGGCCCTCTGGCTCGCGGAAAGCCCAGCACCCACCGTGTAACTTTGGGGAGACAGGAGTGATTTTTGTCTCCCTGTGTGTTGTTTGTAAGTAACAGACTCTACTGTTGTAAAACCATAGCCGTGATCGTGTGGAGAAAGCAAATAGACCCTTCAAAACGGTCGCATTCTCACTTTTTCTGGGAAGACCGGACATTTCCCTGTTGGCCAGACACAGAGATCCCCGGGTGGCAAGGTGACCTCTCCCTGGTCGTGACCACAGTGGGCTGCAGCCTCTGGGAAGACGCGAATTTGAGGATGCTGACAGATGACTTAAGATAGAGGTTCTCATCGCAACGTAGGCACTGGTAGAAGACCCCAAAGGTATTGATCATTTCTAGCAGCTTTGAACAAAAGTTTGTGCTTTCATTGAATTACAAGAGATGGACCCTATGAAGTGTGGGGGTGGGCGGGGGGGGTGACTTGTGGGCAGAAAAACACCCGAGGGCCCAGCCCCCATCATGTGATGGATAACAAGACCTGGAAGCCAGGAAGGTGGATTCCGTTCTGGAAGCAGGGGTTAAGCGAGAACGTGCTTGGCTGGTACTGTTTCTCCTTTCCTTAAACCCGGATCAGCTCCAAATACCCTCCTTGAAAGCTTCACTCCATACAAAACGAGGTAAAACTGGTTCATCTAATTTGCAGGCAGCACCAGAGGTTCATGTCAGTGGCCACGATCAGCAGGGGGCCGCCCTCTAGAGGGGAATTCCCACAGAAGGTGCTTCCGGGTTTCTGCAGCTGGGTGGGGGGCCCTCCAAGGGAGGGGAGCTGGTTCCCGGAGTTGGCAGAAATCCTTCAGCCTGCGGTGTCGCCTCGTGCGGAGCTGCCGCCACCTGCCGCTCTGCCACACCGAGGTTTCAGGTCCATCTCCCCCAGGACGGCGCTCTCAACACTGGTCACACCCCGCGGCGAGACACGCGGCATCTCTGGTTCTCTTCTCGCCTTTCTCTCGGGACACCTCCTCGGTCTCCTCTACCGGCCGACACCCCTCCCCAGAGCCTTGAGTGCTGGCCTCGGGGTCACAGAAAGCCGTCTCCCTTCCTCCTCTAGGCACTCAGCCCACCCGCTGTTTTCCTGGACAAATCCCTGGGTTCTAATCTCCAGCCCAGACCTCTCCTCTCAACACCCACCTCCCTGGGGTCCTCCAGTAGCACCTCAAACACTTTGTCCAGGACCAGGTCTATGATCGCACACAGAGCCGGGGCCCCCCACCCCGTTGGTGGGCTCCGGGCCACCACGGTGGGCCCCTCAACCCCTCTCCACTGCCACCAGAGGGGTCTTCCAAAGGTGCTGCCTGCTTGAAGGCACGTCAAAGACTTCCTGTTGCCCTCAGGATTAAAAATCAACCTGCAGAAGCTCCTGGACTCGGACCGTGTGTCTGTCCCCTGCCCCCCCTTCACCCCCACTGTCCCCTTTCACGCCAGCAGCTCTAGCCCTCCAGATGCCCAGGGAAGCCATGTTCGCCTTGCCTCAGGGCCTGTGCACACGTGACCCCTGCTGTTCCCCAAACGCAGGATGATGCTCGCGCCTTTGTTGAGTTACCATCTAGTTCCTGCAGCCGGTTTCAGCCAGTACCTGCTCTGCGGTGCCTTTGCATTGTTGTATATTCAGTGGCATGATCATTGGTTGTTTTAAACGTGACAGGGTCAGGTCCTTGCACAACTGTGATCCCAACAACATGTGGCACGAAGTAGGGCTTTCGTAAATGTTTGCTGGATGACCAGATGAGTACCAATGCCCAAAGAAGGAAGCTAAATGCGCGATGCACTTCGGTGGTTCACGGTGATGTCAGAGACCTGGGGGAGCGGCTGGGTCCTGCGCTCCCTTGTCTGGGCGATGGCTGGAGGCTTTTGCTCCTTGTGTTTTAACGTCATCAAATATGGTTTAATATTTGGGGCATTTGGAAAGAACAGACTCATAACCAGCAGGGGAGAACTCGCTAGTGATCCCGGCCCCCACAGCAGCTACAACTGAGGGCTTGGTCTCCCTGCTTCCCGCCCTGTTCTTTGGGCGTGTTTCTTGGTTCCCTGGTTCAGACCTTTGGGGTGTGCTCCAGTCTACAAGTGTTGTTCGGTGCCCCTTGTGAAGAAAGAGTTTCACCATGGGAACCATCTAGGAGATGCTGGATCAGACAGTTACACCGTCACTCCTGCAGAGCCTCTTAGAAGGGTGACGTCTGCTGTGACTCCCCGAGAGGTGGTCTATGCCGAGCTTCCCTGACGCCCGTAGTGGTAGAGCTCTGTCGTGTACCACAGCGTACAGTTCAGAGGTGTGCACGTGTAAGTTGTCTTTCCTTTTCTCCCCTAGTATATCCTGATGTTGTAGAAGATTACATGCCAGCCCATCCATGGCTGGGCCCTGCTGGGCTTGCCATCAGGCAGCGTTATCTCGGTGAATGAGGAACAGATGGGTGGAAACTGCAGTGTTTCCGAGCAGGTGTGGTGGCTCCAGGAAGGCCTGGGGCAGCCAGGGCCCAAGTCTGACTTCAGGGCAGAGTCCCGGGGATGGACAGCGACACCACTCCGGGGGCCCGCGGGGGCTGTGTGTCCACCCGAGGTGCCTCCAGTCGGGTGTAGTCAGTTCACCACTCACCTGCCTCAGGAACGCACCCCACCTTCCAGCAGTGTGGGTCTGCAAGAAACGGGCTATGGGCAGAATCGTCTCTACTGCCGATTCTGACCCTTCGAGACTTGTAGGGGTTTAAATGACATGTGCCGGAAGTCTCTGAAAGATAGTCCGCTCTGAGTTTCCCAGCCTTTCTTGTACTCCTGACCACACTCCCCGCACACCTCCGCAACATGACCAGTGTCCCATACGGGAGAAGCCCCATTTAAACCCAAAAGGTGGAGACCATAGCTCTGGAGGCGTCACCAGCTGTGGGACTAATAGGAAAGAAAACATTCTAGGATAAAAAACGCCAGAGGGTTAAGGAGGCCACCAGAATTGGAATCCCTTCCCACATCCTGAGAACCGGTCAGAAGAAGAACAAGTAAAACCTCTCTATCCCAGACCGACAGCATTACCAGGAAAGAGCAACAGCACGGATTGCAGTGAGTGGCCAGTGGGGGCGTAAACATCTTGGACGAGCAGAGCCGCCTGGACCCCTCAGCGGAACACGGAGGACTGTGCAGAACGGAGGCGGCGTGACGTCGACGCGGGTCCCACCGTGGGGACAGACACCCTCAGAGCAGCAGCAGAGACCCTGCTTCCGCAGGAGAGGGGAGTCTCCTGAAGGCCTGGTTACGAAGGACAGAAAGGGGCCCCGAAGATGAGGGCCCTGTTCGAACAAGGTGCTGTCAGAGACTCCCAGTTGATGGACCTGTAAGTAACCAAGTCAACATGATTAAAGAAGCAAAACACGCTGAGTAAGACGTGCCAGGGGGAAGAAACTATTGCAACGAAGGAAAAAACTGAAAGCAATGCTCCCTGGAACAACTCCGTGGGAATAAATTTGAAAAACCTAGATAAAACTGATAATGAGCCAAAACTGACCTCTGCAGAGACAGAGATTTTAAACACAAATTCCCAAAGAGAATTAGGGGGGGAGGGGGGAAGTAATCCAGGGCCAGGTCCAACTGCTTTCTTAGAGGAATTCTTCCAAAACCTTCAAATTTCTGATAATCTCAATGTTACGCACACTGCTTCAGATTACAGCAATGGAAGGAAAACTTGGAAAATTTTTTTTATGACATTTCTAAACCTGGTGAAAGTTACATAAACACAAAACCGCAGACAACCAAAGCAAAAGTATGACTAAAACAATAGGGAGCATGTAACGCTGCATTAGATGTAAACAGACATACAGTTGTCGGTTAAGCAGTGTGGGGATTGACCCGCCCATGGTTTACAGTTGGCCCCCCCATCCCCAGATCCAGTGAGCTTTGGATTGGGTTCTCCTGTAGTGTTTTGGGTTTTTTTCCCCCGTTTTTAATTTTTTTATGTTGGAGTATGGCTTCCCCAGTGGCTCAGTAGAGAAAGAATCCATAGCAGGAGACGCAGGAGACGTGGGTTCGGTCCCTGGGGTGGCAGTATCTCCTGGAGGAGGAAATGGCAACCATGCCAGTCTTCTTGCCTGGAAAACCCCATGGACAGAGGAGCCTGGCGGGCTACAGCCCGTGGGGTTGCACAGAGTCGGACACGACTAAGCAGGCACGCATAGTTGATTTTCATTGTTGTGTTTGTTTTGCGTGCACAGCAACCTGCCTCAGACTCTTCTACCACATAGGTTTTCACAGAGTAATTAGTTCCCTGTGCTGTTCAGTAGATCCTTATTGATTATCTAGTTTATATATAGTAGTGTGATCAGCCGCTCAGTCATGTCCAACCCTTTGTGGCCCCAGGCTTCCCTGTCCTTCACTATCTCCCTGAGTTTGCTCAAACTCGCGTCCATTGAGTCAGCGATGCCATCCAACCACCTCATCCTCTCCTTCTCCTCTTCCATCTCCCCCTTCCCCTTACCCTCGATCTTTCCCAGCATCAGGGTTTTTTTCCAAGGAGTCGGCTCTTTGCATCAGGCGGCCCAAGGACTGGAGCTTCAGTTTTAGTATCAGTCCTTCCAATGAATATTCAGGGTTGATTTCCCTTAGGATGGACTGGTTTGATCTCGCTGCTGTCCAAGGGACTCTCAGGAGCCTTCTCCTGCAGTACAGTCCCAAAGCATCATTTTTTTGGCACTTGGCCTCCTTTATAGTTCAGTGTTCACATCCATACATGACTATTGGAAAAACCGTAACTTTGACTGAACGGACCTTTGTTGGCCAAGTGCTGTCTCTGCTTTTTAATATGCTGTCTAGGTTTGTCATAGCTTTTCTTCCAAGAAGCAAGCGTCTTAATTTTGTGGTTGCAGTCACTGCATTGATTTTGAGGCCCCGGAAAATAAAATCTGTCACTGTTTCCATTTTGTCCGCATCTATTTGCCATGAAGTGTTGCGACTGGATGCCATGATCTTAGTTTTCTGAATGTTTGAATGTTGAGTTTTCAGTCTCCTCTTTCGCCTTCATCAAGAGGCTCTTTAGTTGCTCTTCAATCTCTGTCTTCAGAGTGGTGTCATCTGCATATCTGAGGTTGCTGATATTTCTCCTAGCAATCGTGATTCCAGGTTATGCTTCATTCCAGGCTGGAATTTCACGTGATGGACTCTGTATATAAATTAAATATGCAGGGTGACAATATGCAGCCTAGTATTGAATCCTCTCTAAATAGTAAAAAGTCTTCATCTTAAACCTCCCCCGGTCAAACGACCCTGAGGTTCTGTCCCCTGGACTCTGGCGGATGCAAAACGGGCGCTGGGAGAGGTACCAGAAGGGAGCCCACGGTGACGATGGGAATCGGGAGCTGGTTGTGGGGAGCTGTGGATGTGAGCACATCCCATGAAAGTGGGGTGCTGGAGGTCCAGGCACGCAGGGGCTGTCACCTCTGATGACTGGACGACATGCCACTGAATGGGCACCTTTGGAAGGGCTGCCCTTGAGGCTGAAGACAGTCACGACGACACATCACAGGCAAGTGCAGCATTTACTGCGGGTCCCAAGCAAGGAGCCCAGGTAGCCAGTGCTTAAAAGGCCTGAGCTCCCACAAGGCTTAGAGGTAAAGGTTTATAAAGCCAGGGGGAGGGAGGGGGGTCGTGGGGTGTGCAGTCTGCTTGTGGACATTCTTCTGATTGGTTGGTGGTGAGGTCATCGGGATTGAGCATTATCAGCCTTCTGGTTCCAGCTGGTCTGCTTGTGGGCAGCAGGCAGTTAAATTCTCCCACCTGGTGGGGGTTTCAGGATCTGCAGAAAGGTCCTTCTCAGTCACAACAGTATTCCTTTAGAGCCCGGAGTCTTATCTGGGAAAGGTTTTAAAGGAGAAATACCTTGGCATCAGCTTTGGGTCTGAAAGCCATCCTTTACCCCATGGTCTTCCTTCTCACCTTACTTTTTAGAACCTGTCTTTCATGTCTGGAAATCACGCTAAGTTCATTATCTTTAACACCCATGAGGAGCTAGCAGAGTACAACTAGAATGTATTTCCTGGAACATTCTTCTATCCACAGAAGAAGTGTTGGTGACCAAAGGCTGCTTCATCTCACAAGCTGGATTCATACACTTAAGTGGACTTTGCGTCCAGGTCAGGGAAGTCCTTACTCATCCGCGTCTGGGAACCATCCTTCATTCTACAGAGTACATCTTAGTAAATGGCACCCAAATTATCCTTTTCTTGTGACCTGGAGTCCAGAGCCCAGATCTGGACTGGATGTCCTGAAAGCCCACTGCGGTCAGCACCCAGAAGGGGAGCTGTTTGTGGGGCAGTGCTGGGCACTTAGCACCGTCTGGCCAGTGAGAACATTGGGTCTTCATGAGAAAAAGAAAAAACAAAACCTATTAATTACAGTACATCGCAGGGGGAAATGCTTCCCCGGTGGCTCAGCAGTAAATCTACAGTGCCAATGCAGGAGACACAGTTTCGATCCCCGGGTGGGGAAGATTCCCCTGGAGAAGGAAACGGCAACCCACTCCAGTGTTCTTGCCTGGAGAATCCCACGGACAGAGGAGCCTGGTGGGCTTCAGTCCACGGAGTTGCCAAGAGTCGGACGTGACTGAGCCTGTACACAACAGAGAGAAATACAAAATGAGGTCCTTAGGTGAGTTCATTTGGTTATTTCTCCCACAAAGTACAACTGGGGAAAAAATGAATTCAAGTGAACACCAAGCTCTATGAAGTAATTAAGAGGAGCAATTTTTCCTTGAAAGAGAACAGGCACATCAGTTAGCAGTAATTTTTGACTTAATGCTGACTCTCCACGGTCCTGTAATCAGCATTTACAACAGAGAGAGGATTTTGTGCACTTCATTCTCAGGACCGTGTGTGAATCTACAGGCCAGGCCCTTATCAGAGGCAGGCAGGGTAGAAATATGGAAGGGATGCAGAGAACACAACTGATCATCTCTACCTGGGAAGTCACAGTGCAGCCTGCTAGGTGTTTATATTGAGCTTTAATGGCAAGCCAAGTTTATTCTTTATCAGCTCCTGCTGAATGAGCATTGAAAGCTTTTTGAAATGCAGGGACTGACTTGGGGCCTGAGCTGCCTCTACCTCCCCAGCTCAGAGGGTGAGCCATTAAGATGAATTTCCGCAACCCCCACCTACCCCCATCACACTTCATCATCCAGTTTGCAGTCTCACAGTCGCTGGCTTGAAGGATTACAAAAAAAAAAATGTTGTTGATTTCAAAGAAATGATAGTGCTGATGCCAGAAGCCTTGGCTAGAGCCCCCAGGGTTTTCTGGCCAGAGGCTGACTTGACAGAGAGCTTCCTGACAATGACTGGCGGGATCTCACCTCGTGGTGGGCTAGGATTCTGCTCCTACAGGTGTTAGTGAGGGTGATGGACTGTGCTTCCCTAGGTATGCCTCCTGGGAGCTACTTGTTCGAGTTGTAAGGGGAATAGTCTGCAATAGGTCCCTTTTGCAAGAACTGGCATTGCATCTTCTTCTAGGGCATTTCCCACGCATTAAAGATGCTGGCTCTGCCTCCCGGCCATCTGCTGGCTCTTGTGCAAACGGGTAAGACCCTGGTGAGTTAATAAGCTTACTCAGCTCTTACATTACAGCAGTTGCTTTGCAAATTCTGCTGGTTTCAACAGAGCATTTGTGTTGACATGCTTTTCATAGCATAATAGTTGGGGAATAACATGCTTGGTTGGACCTTTGGCTATTTCGACTTTTGAAACAAGGAAAAATCAAAGGTGTGTTGTTTTTGTCTTTGTTAATGCTGTTACTGTTTCAACTCTCCTGAGATTTTGAAAACTGTTATGTGTTTGACTGTTTTCAGTGTGACCAAGTTTAAACTGAAGAGCCTCTATTTTTAGATTTTGTTGTGGTTGGTCTCTAGTGGCTAGGTTGTGTCCAAGTCTTTTGCGACCTCATGAACTGTGGCCCACCAGACTCCTCTGTCCATGGGATTTCCAAGGCAGAAATATTGGAGTGCGTTGCAGATGGATTCTTTACCTGCTGAGCCACCTGCGAAGCCTAGACTTTTTTTACCCCCCTCTCCCAGGGTTGCTAGACCCTGAAATTTACAGTGTGTGGAGTGGGAGGAGAATTAAACATTAGCCCACTAAATTTGCATAGGAATCCCTGTTTGTGTTGATTTTATCATCTGATAGGTGTTGAAACTGTGATTCTGGACTAGGTCGTGACTTGCCCGGTAGAGGAGGAAGGGGAGGAAGGGGGTTAGTGAGGACACATCTCCAGGCAGGACTTAGACGAGTCCGTCCAGAACATTCAGACTGACAACCACGCATAGGAAGGACGGAGCAGAACACCTGAGATGCAACCTGTACTCAGGGTGTGACGCCCCCGCCCCCCGCCACAGGGCTGGCAGAGGCAGAGAGGGAGAGCAAGGGTGACGGGGCTCCCGACCTCTGTCAGAGAGATTTCCCATCAGCCAGTAACAGATGAGAGTGAGAGAAAAGAGGACAGAGCCAGAGAACTTGATTTGCCCGCCAGGTCTTGCTGGCGTGTGCATGGAGCTCGGTCGTGTCCGACGCTTTTGCACCTCTGTGGGCTGCAGCCCCACAGCCTCCTCTGTGGCTGGCCTTCCTCTTTTGGAGGAAAAGGCCAATATTGGAAGAGCTAGGCTCCTCCCGCCTTGTCCTTCCGCCCGCGGACAGAGTCCTCTGCTTCCAGCTGGTGGAAGAGGGGGTAGCAGAGAAGGACCACTCATTCTTCAACTCCAGTCTCTTAAAACTGGAAGGAAGTCACACGGATTCCAGCCAGAGCTCGGGGTGTGCTGGCTCTGAGACTGCCCGGCCCTGGCGTCACTTTCGGGCCCTATTCAGTTCTGAGTGCCCAGAGCTACACGTCCTCCTGTCTGAGTCTACGAGGCGGCTCTAACAAAGAACCACAGGCTGAGGAGCTTAGACGATCCATCGGCTCATACTTGAGGGGGCTAAAAGCCCAAGGTCACGGTGTTGGCAGGATTGGCTCCTCATGAGGGCTGAGAAGCAGATGCAGGCCTTGCTCCCAGCTTCTGGGGTTGGCTGGCCCTCTTAGCCTTCCTTGGCTTGTAGAAGCATTATCTTGAGCTCCATTTTCACCTCCACACACACACACACACACCATCCCCCTGGGTACATGTCTGTGTCCACATTTCTCCTGCTTCCAAGGGCACCGGTCCTGTTGGACTAGGGATCCACTTCACCCCCACTATGACCTCTTCCTAAGTTAGCTCATTACACAGCTGCAGCGGAATGCTGCAGGAAACCCTCTTTTCAGGGAAGGTCACATTGTCAGGTCCTGGGGTTAAGATTTCAAGTAATGAATCTTGTGGGGTGGGAGGAACACAATTCAACCAACAACACCTCATCGCCTTTGTGGCTTTCAACAAGCCAGTGACTTCCGTGTTCCCATGATAAAGGGGACAGATACACATCTGAAAGGGAAGGAAGTACCAGGGAGGACATATCTGTGAGACAAAGTACTCTCTGAAGGACACCTCTCTTCATGTAGACTTTTGATGTCTGGACAGTGAGGCGTCAGCCAGCTTCTGTCAGCAGGCAACGGCACAGGTGATACCTGGGTATGACTCACCTGTGAGCCCATCACTGGGACGCTGAGGGCAGGAACCTGGCCTAGACTCTCTTTTTCCCATGACCGACTATTGCCCTTGCAGCCTTAGGACAGGAGACAAGGCAATCTCTTTGTCTCCTGTTCTGTTTTAGTACATTTCTCCATGACCTTCCCACTGTGTGACTTTTATGCTAAGGAGGGCAGGGATAGTTTCCCACTCAGACGATGTGCCGAGGTCCAGAGCCAAGCATCCTGGTGTGCTAAGACCAACTCCATGGCTGCTCAAGAGTGCCAGGTGTTTTGCTGATATGCCGTGTATGGGAACCAGTTACAACATGATCATAGAGGTGTGTCCATGGTGAGAGTGTTTTAAATATGAACCGTGGAAATTCTGTATCTAAAGCAAACCGTTTACAAATGACATTCTATTTCTCAAAGGCTAATACTCAAGTGTAAGATGGAATACTTGAGTGTGTGCTCAGTTTTAAATTTTTATATTATTACAGGAAAAACTGATCATTTGCTGTGGCAGATGCTATCACATGGATTTAGCTAATCCTCACGAGAATCCTGTGAGATAAGTGACACGATATTCGTTTTTACAGGTGGGGAATTGCGTGTAGACACTGACAGAAGCAGTGGCGCCCCAAACATCCCCCACCGTACATGCTATTAGAGTACGTAGAAATTATGCCTTAATTTTTTTCTAGTTTTTATTTTGGAAATGGAATTTCTCACTTGGTTAATTCAGGGAGGATCTGGCTAAATTACTGGATAACTTGATTGATTAGACTACATTTTTCTTTTTTTTTGGCCCAAACGATCACCAGCTCAAAGCTCAAAGCAAGCAGGTGCCACTTTTTTATGGCTTGCTTGTCTCACCTGCAGAGGTGGTTCACAGGCCCTCGTTACCAAACGCCTTCTTGAGAAGCTGAATGCTGACACCGGCAGATATTGACGGCTATGAAGAAACCAAGTGACAAGGCTTCATAAATTAAAGGCAAAAATAGATGGCACACTGCAGAAGTTGCCCGCAAGGACAGGTATTTTGCAACCAAGAATGTTTTTGAACTCTTTTTTTTTTTTCCCCTGATGGTGTGTCACTGATAAGGATAGAGTAGGATAGTCAGTTTAAAAATCTACTAAAGGATTAAAGACAGAGACTTTTAAGGGCGTTCAGGAGGCTGTTACAAGCTAATAACCACTCAAGAAGAGAAGCCAGTAACCTAAGAAAAATCTACACTACTTTGGAGGAAGATCCGGTGCATCCAAGTGCCGGGCACACTCAAGCCACACACCCTTT
>ML660201.1:54385075-54519169 GCA_007570785.1 Antilocapra americana
CTCCGTCGGCTTCCACGGCCGCGTCTCCACGCCCCACAAGTGCGTTTCCTCGGGAGTGGTAGCCGCTTGGTTGCTGAGCCCGCACCAGCCTCTGACAGTCAGGAGACCTGGGCTTGACCTCGGCTCTGTGACTTTGGGCTCGCTGTGTGCTCTGTCGGTCTCTCAGATGTGCGGGGAAGCCCCCGTGAGATTGTATATGCCTGGAAATGCTTTACCAAACGGCCGCGTGTGGGGCAGAGGTAAGAGACCGCCGACTGAGGAGCCAGTGCTGGCTTCAACGCCTGCTGAAGCTGTGGGCTTCAGTCCTGTCAAGTTGCTCCCTGCTCTCACACAGGAAATAGTTAACGCAGTCTTTGTCCCCTCCTACAGGTAGCCAGAAAACTAAGGAGAAACGTGTGTAAAGTGCTTGGAGCTTGGCTGCAATGTTGGCTGATTCTATACTACTTTAGGAGTTATTCCTTGGTTTCTCTAGAGCTTTGGCTAAGGTTGTCAGGCATTACAGGTGCAGACACCCAGACTGGAATGGTTTGCCCTGCTAAAAAGTGCAAAGCTAGGCCATTAAAAGTTAGGGAAGCCGTTCCCCTCAGAATCTGGGGCTGTCTGGTGCTCTGTCCTGGGAACATGTGCCTCCCAGCAGCATGGGAAAGAAAGAACACCCATGGCTTATGCTTCCCTTTCTCCAGCCTCTAGCACCGTCTCCCCATCCCTCTCACCTGTTGGCCTTGCTTCTTGTTTATTCAGAAAACGCACCCATTTAGGTAAGAAGTTCCACCTCTACATTTACCTCCTTCCCACATGTGGTCTGCATTCTCTGCATCACAATGGCAGAAGTGTCTGCTCTTAGCAAAGGCCAGCCAGACCCCAGGACTTCTCAGCTACTCAAGGGCATTGCTCCCTTTTTGGCCCTTTGACATCTAAACATTGGCCAGCATTTCTGACCAACTCAGCTGGTGTGGGAATAGTCTAGGCTCAGTCTGTGTATAGTCTTCTCACCTCTAACCATTCCTCTGATGATCTAATTTAGTGTCATGCCATCAGTAGCCTGAAGGTGCTCACTTATCTCCCCCAAAGAGACTTCTTCCCTGAGCTCCAGTCTCTCTGTCTATCCACCTTTCCAGTCACGAGCTGCACTTGCGTATTGCTAGGCATCGCCTGTCTAACCCATCCAAAACTGAGTTCCTGGTCTCTCCACCCAATCCTGCCTTTCCCTCTGGTCATCGTACTGGAGATGGTGGTGTATCTACCACTCTACTTCTTCATGTTGTAACCGAAAGTGAGGTCTGCCTGCTCGCCTCTCAGAAGTCAATAAAGAGGCCAGATGGGTAGAAAGGAAAGTT
Organism: Antilocapra americana; assembly: GCA_007570785.1. Lineage (NCBI taxonomy): Eukaryota > Metazoa > Chordata > Mammalia > Artiodactyla > Antilocapridae > Antilocapra > Antilocapra americana. Next base: position 54,386,413 of record ML660201.1, read on the forward strand.
TGCTTTATTTTGGATGCTGACAGCCAGGGTTGGAGGTAGGTGGGGCTGCTGTCTGAAGGCTGACTCTCTTCCCCCGCCCCACCTGCAGGCAAGAGCTTTTATAGACTGAGGGAGGGGGTTACATACAAAAACAGCACAGTCAGCTCTGACAGTCATCTTGAAATTGGTCATCAGTGAACTGACCAGCATCATCGTGGTTGTTTTAAGTACAGTTAGTCTTCACTTTCAGGGTCAGTTCCCATTTCCATGAGGCCAGTTCTCGAAATTACAGCAGCTTATGTCATGGCTATAGTCTGGTCATCGTGAAGTTAACTTCTTCCCCCAGGTGGGGGCTTCAGCATCTATACGACAGCTCACAGGACGTGGCTCAGATATTATCTGTAGCCCTTGAGAAGGAGCTAAAGATGCTTGACTGTGCTTAATGACTCCTTTATTATTATTTGGTCTCTTTGGCTGTATTCCCTTCTTTCTGCATTTTCTCACTTCTCTGATTAAACTTATTCTTTGGCTTAAGTATTTCCACAGACAGAAGGCAGGCTGAGGACATGGTAGGCAAGGGCCAGAGGGTCCTGCTCCATTTCAAGGTCAAATACCTGGGGGTGTCTCCTGTTCTCGTGATCCACATCTAACCTGACAGCAAACCCTGTCTTCTCTACCTTCAGGCTCCATCTAGACTCTGACGGCCTGTAAGCACTTGCGCTGGTACTGCCCTGGTTCAGGCCGGCACGGTCTCTGTCTCTCTCAGCGTTGTTGGGGTTTGAGCAGCGACATGGCGGCAGAGATGCGTAGAATCTCAGACTGGAAGGAGACCTTCATGATCACGCTGTTGTCCCCCTGCCCTCAGAGTGTTCCTGAGAATGCCCGCAGGTCTCCTGCGGGAGCCAGTGGGAGGGATCTGGGTGACTCTTCTCCCCATTCACAGCCTCAGCCAGGCCCCAAAGCTTGGCTTTCATCCATGTGACATATGTGGTTTCTACACTGGGGTAATTGGGAAAACCAGTTCCACTGCTTTCAAAAATTTGTGAGATTCGTTCTCACATGCTCTCGAGACCACTCTCCTGGCGGGTTCTCCTTTTTTGGAGTTTAGGCCAAACTGGTCCCACTGCGTTCTCTTTTCTCACTTTGCTCCTGACTGATTCCAGAATCTTCTTCCTCTAATGCAGCCATTGCAGCCAGCCCAGGTGAGCCCTTGAGGCTGTGCAGGCCAGTGCAGTGGACCCAGCTTCTGGATTCAGTTGAAGAGCTGGCTTTGTTCTAAAGGGCTGCCAAGTGATTCCAGACCCCTGAGGGGCCGGGTCAAAGGTGGCCTGGAGGCAGGGACTCCTTTTAAGTCAGCTCTCAGTTTGGGCAAGGAAGCTACCCTTCACCTGTACAGGGGCCAAGAGGAGAAAACAGACTTGACATCCTGTGTGCTGGAGGGAGGAGATGGGACTCCTTGCAAAAACACTCCAGATGCCTGGTGAGAGGTGCTGTGAGGAGAGGCTGGCTTCGGGGCTGGGCGTCTCTCTTCAGCAGGCGTTGGTGTGATCCAGAAAGTTCACTCTTCAGCAGGCATTGGTCTGATCTTGAAAGTTCGTTCTTCAGCAGGCGTTGGTCAGATCCAGAAAGTTCACTCTTCAGCAGGCGTTGGTCAGATCCAGAAAGTGCCATCATGCTGGCAGCTGAAGGGGAGGGTGGCACCCAAAAGCCAGAGGGGCTGAGATCTCAGTGGGATGATTTTAGGCAATACGCAGCAAACTCCTCGTGGGGAATCCAGGCTTGGGTGGAAGCACTGGCAGCTCCTTGGTCAGTTGCTTCGTGTTTAGGACACATCTCTTTTGAGCCCCACAGCTGCCTTCTGAGGCGTCACCTGTAACGGGAGAAACTGCTGCTGACAGGGTTGTGACTGGCCCGTCCCACATCTCCAAAGCATCAGAGTCAGGGCTGCATTCAGGCTGATCTGGCTCCTCAGCTAGGCCTCCTCTGCTGGCCCTGCCTCCTGGCTCAGCCCAGGGAGCAGGGGTCAGGGGTCACGGACAGGAGGGGCAGGTCCTGGAGCAAGCAGCCGAGTGGCAGCCCGCCAAGACGTCAGACCTTGCGACCACAGTACGTTCTTGTCAGGGGCAGCATGTTTAAGCTCATGAAATAACTAAGGTGAGCTTTGCTGCTTTAGTAAAGAGCCTTCTGTCCATTATCTGCCATGGTCCTCACAAAGACCACCTGCGCTTTCTGGGTGAGAAAATGGCCGTGGGAACGGGTGAAGGGATCCGACTTAGAGCGCCCGGTTAGTAAGCTGCACAGCAGGGACTGCGCTGGAGCTGGAAACGGTAGCCCAGGCTGCCTGTTTCGTTGGAGAGCCCTCGTCACTTCTTAGTGTGGAGGGCTGATCAGAGTCGGCGCTGGCCTGGGTCAGGGAGGAGGCTGGGCCGAGGTGGTGGAGTCTGACACAGGTCTTGCGTCCTGAGCTGCTGAAGTTTGCTGTCGGGTTCCTTCAGCACGGAAGGCTTGGCCAGCCCATGCGGACACGGGCGCGTCCTTTCCCTTCCCCGTTGACTGATGCGACTGCTGTGGAAGGTTGCCCACAGGTACGTTTTTACTCTGCTTTCCTCATTTTCAGAAAGAAGTTTTCCCGTTTCCAGAAGTAAGCCAAGATGAACTTAATGAAATTAATCAGTTTTTGGGACCTGTAGAAAAATTCTTCACCGAAGAAGGTATGTAGGGTTTTCTTTATCATTACAGCTTTCCATTTTCAGGGTCATGCTTCAGTATATATATTCTTTAAAACAAATTTTTATGTATGAATTTTTGGCTGCGTAGGGGCTTTGTTGCTGCATGCAGGCTTTTCTCTAGTTGCGGAGACTGGGGACTCTTCCCTAATTGCAGTGTGCAGGCTTCTCACTGCAGCAGCTTCTCTGTGTCGTGGAGCACAAGCTCAGTAGCTGTGGTCGTCCCAGGCCAGGGATCGAACTAGTGTCCGCTGCATTGCAGGGCAGATCCTTACCCAACACGAGGGAAGCCCTGAAAATGTTTTGATATTTAATAGCAGGAGCAGTGTACATTAATCAGAGAGACAGTACTATTGGCATATTTTGCTTAAAAGATCATTCCAACTGCTCTTTAATCAGAAGCCATCTAGGTCATTGCTGCTGAATGTGCGTGTGGTGAAGGACTGCTTTGACATTTCCAAACTGTTGCAGGCTGACTGTAAAATACAGTAAGAATGAGCAGGTAGAAAAATGAAATGAAGAACAGAGTGAGACACAAAACCCCAGCCCCTGCTTGGCTGCGAGGCCATGTCAGATCACCGTCAGTGTTTCTGAAGCCTCCCTCGAGATCCCTGTAGCTTAGCTTCTTGGGCAGCAGGGCCGACCTGGGGGCCAGACCTCAGATGGAGGCGCCCGGGTGGACGGCAGGGTCCCTGCTCAGGCTCTCAGCCCTCGGCAAGGGCGGGGTGCTCGCCTGTGGGAGCCCCCGAGGGCTTGAGTGAGGACAGGTTGACCGCAATATGCTTTTAAAGGTCCTTTTCCCACATAAATTGTTACAAAATACTGAGTATAGTCCCCCAGGCGATAGGGTAGATCGTTGGTTATTTTGTGTATAGTGTGTATGTGTTAATCCCAACCTCCTAAATTATCTCTCCTCCCTCCTTTCCCCTCTGGTAACCACAGGATTGTTTTCTATGTCTGAGTCGGCCTGCTCTGTCAGTGAGGTCTCTCTCTTTATTTTTTAGTTGAAATATAGTTGGTTTACAGTGTTGTGCCAGTCTCTGCCAGTCAGTGAAGTGACTTGGTTATGCGCATATAGACATTCTTTTTAACTGTTTTTTCCCATCATGATCCACCACAGGGTGTTGACTGTCTCCCTGTGTCATACCTGAGGCCCTTGTGGTCCGTCCGTCCTTTGTTTTCAGCTTGCATCTGCTGACCGCAGCCGCCCACTCTCCCCCTCCCCTCGGCAGCTGTGCCTCTGTCCTCTGCGTCCACGGTCCTGTTTCCGCTTCATGGGCAGTTCGCCCGTGTCCTGTTTTAGGTCCCACGTGCACGTGATACCACGGTGTCTGGCTTTCTCTCTCTGGCCGACTCCGTGTGATGATCTGTAGTCGCACCCGTGTTGCTGTAAATGGTATTGTTTCATTTCTTGTGGCTGAATAGTGTTCCATTGTGTGTACGTGGGCCACATCATCCTTATCCGTTCATCTGTGGGTGGCCCTTTAGGTCGTTCCCTCGTCTTGGCTGTTGTGAGCAGTGCTGCTGTGGACATAGTGGTGTGTGTATCTTTGAATTATAGTTCCGTTGAGGTATACAATCCCAAGTGTGGGATTCTAGGTCATATGGGAATTCTATTTTTAGATTCTGGGGACCCTCCCTAGTGGCTCCCGTAGTGGCTGCAACAATTTACACTCTCACCAACGGGGTAGGAGGGGTCCCTTTTCTCCACCCAGCTCAGGATTTATTGTTAGTAGACTATTTGGTGAGGCTGTTCTGCCCGGTGGCTTCCCTGATGGCTCAGTGGGTAAAAAGTCTGCCTTCGATGCAAGAGACACAGGTTCAATCCCTGGGTAAGAAAGATCCCCTGGAGGAGGAAATGGCAACCCAGTCCAGTGTTCTTGCCTGGAGAATCCCAGGGACAGGGGAGCCTGGTGGGCTGCCATCTGTGGGGTCGCCCAGAGTCGGACACGACTGAGCAACTCAGCAGCAGCAGCAGCAGCGGGGCGTATGCCCGTGAGTGGGGCTGCCGGCTCCTGGGGCGTCACTGGTCAGGGTTTGAGGGGCCCCCTTGCTGCTCTCCAAAGCGGCTGTGTCTGTCTCACTCCTGCCAGCAGTGTAAGAGGGTTCCTTTTTCTCCGCCTTCTCTCCAGATCTTGTCTTCTCTGAGGGGCTTTGATGATGGCCTCTCTGACGACGTGGGGCAGTGCTCCATCGCAGTCTTGGCGTTTCTCTGGATCTCTCTGGGTTTGCGTCTCTGATAATCGCTGGTGTTGAGCATCTCTTCATGTGTTCTTGGCTCTCTGAGCATCTTCTTTAGAGAAATGTCTACTTAGGTTTCTGCTCGTTGTTTTATTGGGCTGTTTGATTTTTTGATACTGAGCTGCATGAGCTGCTTGTATATTTTGGAGATTAATCTGTTCGTTGCTTTATTTGCAAATATTTTCTTCCATTCTAATTGTCTTTCATCGTCTTTATGGTTTCCTTTGCTCTGATGACACTTTCCAATTTAATTAGATCCCATTTCTTTATTTTTGTTTTTATTACTCTAGGGAATAGGTCAGAAAAAATCTTGCTGTGACTTATATCAAAGAGTGTTTTTCCTGTGTTTTCCTAAAAGAGTTTTATAGTATCCAGTCTTGTATTTAGGTTTTCAATCCATTTGAGTTTATTGGATTGAAACACACGTAGGAAGTGTCCTGGTTTCATTCTTCTACATGTAGCAGTCCAGTTTTCCCAGTTCCACTCATTGAAGAGGCTGTCTTTTCTCCATTGTATATCCTCTTGCCTCCTTTGTCATAAACTAGGTGACCTGAAGTGTGTGCGTTTTTCTCTGGACTTTCTACCCTGTTCCATTAACACATGTTTTTGTGCCAGTACCATATGGTCTTGTGGTGTAATCTGAAGCCTGATCCCTCCACCTTCATCTTTCTTTCTTAGGAGTCCTTTGGCCGTTCGGGGTCTTTAGCGTCTCCTTACAAATTGCAAAATTTATTGCTCTAATTCTGTGAAAAAATGCCACTGGTAGTTTGGTGGAGATCGCATCAGATTTGTGGCTGGCTGTGGGCAGCACGCTTCTGCGACATCTACTCTCCCAGCCCCACGGCACGGTGCTCTCCGCCTGTGCCATCCTTGACCCTTTCCTGAGGGTCCTGCTGCTCTCTGAGTGTAGGTGTTTTGTCTCTTTAGGCAGGTTTCTGCATTTGTATTCATCAAAGATACTGGCCTGTAATTTTCTTTTCTTGATGATGTTCTGTTATCAGGGTGATGGTGGCTTCATAGAATGTCTTCAGAGTGTTCCTTCTTCAATCTTTAGAAGAGACAGAAGAATTGGTACACGTTCTTCTTTGCATGTTTGGCAGCAGAATTTACCTGTGAAGCCGTCTGGTCCTGGACCTTTGTCTGTAGGAAGTTTTTGTTTGTTTTTATAGATTTTATTTCAGTTCTGGTCATTGGTCTGTTCATATTATCTATTTCTTGATTTAGTTTTCATAATCTATTTTTTTGATTTAGTTTGGATGTTTCTAGAAAACTGTCCATTCTGGGTTGTTAACTTTGTGGGCATGTAATTGTCCATGGCATTCTCTTAGCTTTTTTCCTCTTATTTCTTTCTGCAGTGTTGGTTGAGATTTCTCAGTTTTCATTTCTTACTGTGTTTATTTGGATTTTCTCTCTTTTCTTCTTGATGAGCCTGACCAGAGATTTCTCTATTTTGTATGCCCTTTCAGAAAACCAGCTCTTGGGTTTATTGACTTTTTCTCTATTATTTCTTTAGATTCTGCTTAATTTATCTCCTCCCTGGTCTTTATTATTTTCTATCTTCTGCTGACTTTGGGGTTTTTTTGTTTTTCTTTTTCTAATTCTTTTAGGTTAGATTGTGTTTGGTTAGGTTGTTTACCTGAGACTTTTCTTGCTTTGAGAGGAAGGCTGTATTGCTGTGAACTTTGCTCTAAGCACTGGTTTTGCTGTGTCCCATAGATTCTGTGTGGTTTTATTTCCCTCGTCATCTGTCTCAGCTGTTTCATACTGTCCTTTATGATTTCCTCTCTGACCCATTTGTTTTCCAGCAGCATGTTACTTAGACTCCGTGTAATTGTTTTCTCTTCATTTCTTTTCCTTTGGTTGATTTCTAGTTTCATGTCATTGTGGTCAGAAAAGATGCTTGAAATAATTTCTATACTTTTGAACGTGAGGTTGTCGTATTTGTGGGCATGTAATTGTCCACAGCATTAGTTTTGTGCCCTAGGATGTGGCCGGTTTTAGAGAATGTTCCATGTGTACGTGAGTTCTGTTGTCTTGGATGTAGTGCCGTGAAAATGTCAGTTAAGTGTAACTCCGCTGCTGTGTCATTTAGGACCTCTGTTGCCTTACTGATTCTCTGTCTGGAAGATCTGTCCCTTGATGTGAGTGAGGTATTAAAATTCCCTACTGTTATTGTATTCCTATCGATTTCTCGCCTTATGTCTGTTAGTGCTTGTTTCAGATATTTGGGTGTGCACTAGTTGCTTCACTGGTGTCCAACTCTTTGCGACCCCATGGACTGCAGCTTTCCAGGCCCCTCTGTCCTTGGGATGCTCTAGGCAAGAACAGTGGAGTGGGTTGCCATTTCCTTTGCCAGGGGATCTTCCTGACCTGGGATTGAACCCAGGTCTCTTAGTCTCCTGCCTTGGCAGGCAGATTCTTTCCTACTAGTGCCACCTGGGGAGCCTGCTCTGCTAGTAGGTGCATACATGTTGGTGAGCGTGTTGATTTTTTATCATTATATAGTGTCCTTTAACTTTCTTTATTCTCTTTGTTTCACAGTCCATTTTGTCTGAGTACTGCAGCTCCCTTTTTGGTCATTTCCATCATGTGAAACATCTTTTTCATCCCTCATTCTCTTTTCTTTCTTTGGGTGGTCATTTTTTATTGGGTTTCCTCAGCAGACACTGGCCAAGCATCTTCCAGGGGAAGCCTCCTTTGGCTCAGCCTTCCAGGGCCATGACCAGCCCCCAGCCCCATTCAGGAAGTGTCCGCTGTTGGGACTGTTTCTCGCAGCACCTGAGTTTCCAGGACAGTGACTTTTTCAGTGAGGACGGTGGTGGTCCTTTCTCACACCTGTACTGGCCAACCCTTCTCCCCTTCTTTTTGGGCCCTGAGAACGGGTGGAGAGAATCCAGCTTGCTCTCGCTGACGACAGAGAGATCAGTGTCACTTCCAGACCCCAAGTCCTTGAGGGTGTCAGCCGCTGTGGCCTCACTTACCAGCTCCTCGGCTTCCTCCTCTTCCCTGTCTGTCCTGAATTTACCCTCAAACACGGCCATGGCTCTCAAGGAGCCAGAGCCCACAGTGACATAAGGCCACTCAACGGCTGACCGTGAGCACAGATGCTGGAGAGGTGAGGCCAGGGACACCGCCTCCCCCCAGAGCTGGGGCTGCCAGTGTAACCTGGGTGCCCCGGAGCGGCTGTCTGCGGCTGCCTGGGGCTGGCCGCAGCAGCTCTAGGAGGGCAGCCCATGCAGAGGGAGTGGAGCCCCAGGCCGGAGGAAGTGAGCTGGGCCGCCTCTGTGCCCACAGCTGCCCCGGACGGCGGCAGTGAGAGCTCTTGTCAGCGACAGTCGTCCTTTTAACCACCCTGTGTCTCTCCCAAAAACCACGCGGTCCTTACAGACCACCCTGCAAGGCTTGTCCCGGTGTTCGGGCTCTTGGGAGCTTGTCCTTTATCTTGGCAAAATTGACTTCTAAGATGGCCTTTCTGTGGCAGTTAGCAAAAGAGAAAGCCCCAGCAGGGAGCTCATGCCCCCACCTTCTCCCTTCCAGTCTCCGGTGTCCTCTGCCCTCTGGTGGGCCTCCTGTTGGCCGCTTATTGTAGGCTTTTGTTTTTATCCAGTCTGCCGCTTTGTACCTTGTGAATGAAGCATCCAGTCCACTAATGTAAGGTAATTATTGATACATATGTATTTATTGCCGGTTCAAGCCTTGTTTCGCAGTTGATTCTTTGTTTCTCTTTCTTCTCCGGGTGTAATGATTTCCTTTTTCATTATGCTTGTGTTCTTTTGGTTTCTGTGATTCTGTTGTATGTTTTTGCTTTGTGGTTGCTGTTTGTCTACTATGTTAGCCCCTTCCTTCATCTGCTTGCTTTAGACTGGTAGTCTTATAGATTCAAACACATTCTTTTTAAAAAGTGCGTTCTCTTCCTTTGCTCCCCCAGTTTCAGACTTGGATGTCCCTTTTTACTCTTCATGTTTTTCCTTTGCTGTTCCTTGTGTTCATCATCTCTTTCACAAATGGGTTTTTAAAATCTGTATACTGGCTGACTTAAATATTTACTTTCCTTTTGCGATTTCCTCCTTCCTATTTCTTCCTGCTGCTTTTCTATTTAGAGAAGACCTTTTAATAATTCTTTTAGGATGGTTTAGTATTGCTGTATTCTTTTGGTTTCTGCTTGTCTAAGAAATTCTTCATTTCTCCTCCTCTTCCGCCAGATAGATGATTCTATGTTGAAGGGTTTTCTCTTTCAAGGCTTTGAGTCTAGTTCGCCACTCCCTCCTTGCCTGCAGTGCTTCCGAGGAGAAATCAGTTGATAGCCCCGTGGGGGTCCCTGGTAGAGAACTGGTTTTCTCTTTCTGCCTTTAGACTCCTCCCCTAATCTTTTGCTCTGGTCTCTTTTACTATGTCTCGCTGTAGGTTTCTTTGGGTTTTTCTTCCTATGTCTGGATACCTGTTTCCTTCTTTAGCTTTCGGGAACTTTCAGCCGTCGTTTCTTCAGATGTATCTCACTCCCCTTTCCTCTCTCTCCTCCTTCAGAGCCCCTATTACCTTAGACAGGCCCACTTTTTACTATCCAGTAGGTCTCTTACATCGCTTTTTTTTCCCCCCATTTGACTTCCTGGCTGCTGTTTTGATTGGGTAGTTTCCACTAGTCTATCTTCCAGGTCACTTAACTCTTTCTAATGCATTATTCATTCCGCTGTTTATTGCCTTGAGCTCGCTTTCTGTCTCAGTAAATGAATTTTCTAATTTTTATTGGCTGCTCCTTATAGATACTAGTTCCTTTCTACACTAATCTGCTTATCTGTTGACAGTCTTTTGTAATTCCTTCAGTAGTTTCCTTAGCTCCTTTTTTGAAATCAGTGTCTGTCGGACTGAAGAGGTCTGCTTTATTGTTCCTACAGGGAGATTTTCTTGGTCTGCTAGCTGAGAGTGGCTCTGCTGCGTCTCTGTTTTGCTGACATTTCTCCTGGTCTGTGAGTCTAGGAGGAAGCCTCGTCGCCTCGGAGGGAGTGTCCCTGGGTAGCAGGTGTGGGTTAACGTCTTCTGGTGTGAGGGCTGTTTTTGGTTCGGATGCTTGCCACCTTTTGCTTAGCGTGTGCTGGCTGTTACCTCTTAGACGGGGGTGTGCAGGTTCCCAGGAACACGGGGCTCATGGCTGGCTCCCAGCCGTGCTCCCTCACTGTGCACTCCTGGGGAGCAGGGACAGGGGTCAGCCCCTGCTGTGGGCCCTCGGAAGCAGCAGCGGGCCACACACGTGCCTGAGGGCGTTGGCCCAGGACCCGGGGCAGTCCCAGAGGGTGTGGTGGTGACCTGCACCCGCTCCCAGGGCCCTTGGCGGCGGCCTCTGGAGTCTCCACTGGCAGCCTGTGCCTGCCCCTGGAGCACAGGTGGGTGGCACCCCGCCCCCCGAGAATGCAGACGGCCGTGAGAGCCCATGCCCCCACCACCGGTGCCTCGCCTCTCTGGCGGGCCCAGGCTTCCTCCCAGACCCCTCGGTTGTGGCAGAGCACACCCTAACACCTCAGGCTGGCTTCCCGCAGCAACCCCAGGTCTGACCTCCCGAGCCTCAGTACCCAGCCCTGACCCACCCCAGATGTGCTCTTTGAGACACTGTTAAGAAAATGAGAAGTCAAACCATAGACCAGAAGCAGAATTTTGTAAAACATATACCAGTTAAAAGTCTTAACTCTAGTACATAAAGAAACTCCCTAAAGCTGAGTAAGAAAACCTGATTCCCCAAAAATGCATCGAATAGTTGAAAGACACTTCACCAACAAAAGACGTACAGTTGGCAAAATAAGCACATAAAAAATGCCCAACATCTCCTTAGTCATCGAGAAAAGGAAAGTGTAACCACAGTGAGACGTGACAGCGCACTCACTCTTGTGGCTGGAATTGGAGAGCTGCCCATACCCAGCGCTGGCCAAAACGTGGGGCAGCTGGAACTCCAAGGCACCAGTGGGCATGTGAGGCGGTGACCGCTTTGGAAAACAGCCTAGCACTTCCTTAGAGGTTGGCATGGGCCTACCATGATTCAGGCACTGCCCTCTGGTGGTTCCCCAAGAGAAAAGCATGCACATGTGTGCACTAGACTCAGAGAAACATGCTCACACTTAGCTTTTTCACAGCTAAGCCCTGGGTACCTTGTTCATCTACTAAGTCACGTCTGACTCTTGGCGACCCCACGGACTGCAGCCCGCCAGGCTCCTCTGTCCTCCACTGTCTCCCGCAGTTTGCTGAAATTCATGCCCATTGAGTCGGTGCTGCCATCCAACCATCTCATCCTCTGTCACCCTCTTCTCCTCCTACCCTCAATCTTTGCCAACATCAAGGTCTTTTCCAGTGAGTTGGCTCTTGGCATCAGATATTGGAGCTTGGCATCAAAGTATTGGAGCTTCAGCTTCAGCACCAGTCCTTCCAATGGATATTCAGGGTTGATTTCCTTTAGGATTTACTGGTATGATCTCCTTGCAGTCCATGGGACTCTCAAGAGTCTTCTCCAGCACCACAATTTGGAAGTATCATTTCTTTGGCACTCAGCTTTCTTCATGGTCCAGTTCTCACATCTGTACATGACTACTGGAAAAACCATAGCTTTGACTCTGTGGACCTTTGTTGGCACAGTGATGTCTCCACTTTCCAACATGCTGTCTAGGTTGGTCACAGCTTTCTTCCCGAGAGAGAGCATCTTTTAATTTTGTGGCTGTGGTCACCGTCCACAGTGATTTGGAGCCCGAGATAATAAAATCTGTCACTGTTTCCACTTTTTCCCCTTTTATTAATGTTTGCCATGAAGTGATGGGACCGGATGTCATGATCTTAGTTACTTTTTCCAGTGTTGAATTTCAAGCCAGCTTTTTCACGCTCCTCCTTCACCCTCATTAACAGGCTCATTGTTTCTTTTATTTTCTGCCATTTGAGTGGTATCATCTGCATATCTGAGGTTGTTGGTATCTCTCCCAGCAATATTGATTCCAGCTTGTGATTCATTCAGCCTGGCATTTTGTATGATGTACTGTGCATAAAAGTTAAATAAGCAGAGTGACAACATACAGACTTATACTCCTTTCCTAATTTTGAACTGGTCCGTTGTTCCATGTCCCATGCTTTTAATAACTGTTGCTTCTTCTTGTTTAGTGGCTAAGTCATGGCCAGCTCTGTGTGACCCCTTGGGCTACAGCGTGCCAGGCTTCCTTGTCCTTCAGCATCTCCTAGAGTTTGCTCGAATTCAGTTGCGATGCTATCCAACTATCTCATCCCGTCGCCCTGTTGTCCTCTTGCCCTCAATCTTTCACAGCTTCAGCGTCTTTTCCAATGAGTTGGATCTTTGCATCAAGTGGCCAAAGTATTTGAGCTCCAGCATCAGTCCTTTTGATGAGTATTCAGAGTTGATTTCCTTTAGGATTGACTGGTTGGATCTCCTTGCAGTCCAAGGGACCCTCAAGAGTCTTCTCTAGCACCACAATTCGAAAGTATCAATTCTGCTGCTTGACCTGCATAAAGGTTTCTCAGGAGACAGGGAAGGTGGTCTGGTATTCTCATCTCTTCAGGAATTTTCCACAGTTTGTTGTGATCCACACAGTCAAAGGCTTTAGCATAGTCAGTGAAGCAGAAATAGATGTTTTTCTGGAATTCCTTTCCCTTTTCTGTGATTGAATGAATGTTGGCAGTTTGATCTCATTATAGGGGATTGGAATGCAGAGGTCTGGGTACCTACCGATGTCAATTAATAGCTGAATGGATAAACTCGTTTTGGTATATGCGTGAGGAAGTACTACTCAGCATTCAAAAGATGTGACTGATACACACAGCATAGGGCTCCTCTGATGCACCAGTGGTCAAGAAGCCACCTTCCAATGCAGGGGACGCGGGTTCAGTTTCTGGTTGGGGAGCCAGGGTCCCACGTGCCGTGGGTCGGCTGAGCCCGTCGCCACGGCTCCTGAGCCCGAGGACTCTAGACCCAAGCGCCACAGCTAGAGACGCCCACTCCCTGCTGCGACCGAGACCCGCGCAGCCAAGAAGTGAACTTCCTTTGTTTAAGAAGGTAGGAAGCCATCTGTATATTTTGCCGCAATATGAAAAGGTGGGGAAAATCAGTTAACCGCCTTCTGCGTGGGTCTCTCTTTGGATCCTCCGCTCTGCTCCTTGTTTTGTCTGGCTTCACACGTGTGTCAGGCTGTCGTCTGCTGAGCTCTGTCTGAGGCGGGGGGCCTGGCAGTGTTCGTCCCCCAGATGCTGCTTGTCTGAGGCCGTTTGACTCCTCGGGTCCTTCGCATCCGCTTGTAAATTTTAGAATCAGCTTTTCAGCTTCAACAAAAAGTCTGTGTATGATTGGGGTTACAGTAAACCCGAAAATCAGTTTCAGGGAGAATTCAGATTTGTAACAGTACTGAATTTTCAGATCCCTGAGAGTGGAATATCTCCCCGTTTATTTGAGTCTTCATTCTCTCACCAACATTTGATGTTGTCATGGAGTTGTTATGTTGTTATGGAGTATGGACAGATTTCACAAAAAGCTTCTGATGGTTTCTCAACTTACCCTTATTGTTTTTTGATGGTTTGTAAAAATACATCCAGGAGTATTTAAAATTCTTTGATATTATTGTGAGTGATATTTTTAGAAATGTTTACTCCTGATTATTTGTTGTTTGTATATAGAAATACAGATGATTCTTTTTACACATTATTTTTACAGTGGTGTGAAAGTCAACATTTTTCTGTACATACTTCCTATTTCTGTAATTTTTCTTCATAATCCATGTTTTGTTTACTTCATAAGTAAAAGAAATTCACACTTGTTAAAGGAGATACAAGGGACTGTAAACAAGATGAAAATAAAATGTAACCCATCGTGTCTTAGTTTTTGCCTTTGAAACTCGGTGTTAGTTGAATCTGAGCAGGTGCTGGTGTTCTGCGAAGGCTCCTTCATTCGACCTCAGGGCCGTCCCCTAAACTTTAGCATTGCGCAGTGTGACGAGCGTCGTGGCGGCACTGGCTGCTGTAAGGTGATCACACCCTTCCTTTTGCCCCTCACCCAGTCCGTTTCCCCCAGTGCTCACCCTTATGGAACGCTTTGTGCAAGGCCGCTCTACCTGATCACAGCCGGGGGCTGGGCGGGAGCCCCAGTGCAGAGGTTGCCCGTTCTGCGTTCACTGGGTGTGTGCCTTGTCGTTTTGTCGTGTGTGTGGAGCGTGACCCCCAGCAGCTCCATCTCGGGAGTCACTCACACACCCCTCTGATGGCCATAGCCACCTCTTGCCCACTCCTCCCCCAGCTTCTGGAGACCACTCGTCTTCTCTCCTGTGTGTATTTTGTCGTCTCACAAACACCGCATTCGTGGGACCGTGTGTCTCTACAGCAACAAGCGGTGGATGTGAGCTTTGCGCGGGTTGGCCTCTTCACTGCGTGGCTCTTCTGGAGCTGCTGTGCCTCGTGGTTGTGCGTTTCTACTGCTCAGTAGTTCTCCGTGTACGCGTTACCACAGTTTGTTCCCGATTCTGAAGCCTAAGAACATCTTGGTTGTTTCCAGTTTGGGGGCTCTTATGAGTGAACCTTCTGTGTACGTCTGTGTTCAAGCTTTGTGGGAACGTGTGTTCATGTCTCTGGGATGGATGGCCAGGAGTGAGGTTGCTGGGTCTTGAGGTAGTTTGTGTGTTTAGTTATGTTCAGAGTGCTGGCTGTACTATTTTACGTTCCCAGTACTGTGCCTTTTTTTCCAGGATTTGGTGTTGTCACTGGTTTTATTTTTAAAAAAGATTTAACAACTGTAGCCATTCTGATAGATGTGGAGTGTTACCTTGTGGTTTTAGTTTGCCTTTTCCTGATGTAGAAAACGTTCACGTGTTTAGTTCCCTTGATACCTCCTCTCAGTGAGTACAGTGGTTTTTACAGTTGGGTCCCGTACCCTGCAGCCTTGTTAAACTCGTTTAGTAGCTCACAGAGCTTTTATGGTTGGTCCTGGAGGGGGTTGTACCTGGACAGTCAGGTTGTTGGTGGTGAGGGCAGTTTCATGTGTTCCTTTCCAGTCAGGTTTTCTTTCTTTTCTTTGTTTGATTCACTGGCTAACATCTCCATTATGTCGAATAGGAATGGTTAGCGCAAACTTGCCTGCCTTGTTCCTGATTTTAACGAGAAAGCCTCAGTCTTTTACCTTAAATCTGATGTCAGCTGTATGTTTTTTGTAGGTGCCCTGAACCAGGTTAAGGAAGTTTCCTTCTGCTTCTGGTTTGTGGAGGGTTTTCAATGTAAATTGTGTCGAATTCTGTCCAGTGTTTTTTCTGCCTCTTTGAAGATGATTGGTTTTCTTTCTGTTTATTCCCTTGACGTGGTGAAATACTGTGCCTGGGTTCTGAACCCTGGACACTCCCGCTGTCGGGGTGGTCCTCCTCGGCTGCCACGCACCCTTGACCGTGTGTCCGTGGTTCTCTTTTGTATTCTTGGACTCTCTCTGGAGACTAAGGGGACAGGCAGCTAAATACAGGGTGGCTCCTGGGCTGGATCCCAGGCCAGAAACAGGGCGTCAGTGGAAAAGCCAGTGAGATTCAACGTGATTCTGTAATTTAGGTAGTCATATTGTATGAGTGTCAGTTTCTTAATTGTGGTGGGGCCCACATGATTCTGTAAGCTTCTCTTAGGAAAAGCTGGATAAAAAGTATCTGGGAACTCTATATTATTTTTGTGACTTTTCTTTAAAGTTATTTCAAAATAAAAATGATAAAGTGATTTCATATGGGCAGCATTTTAAAATACCGTTTGACAGTCTTTGCCTTTTTTAATTTATAGTTTATTGCAGTGACATTGGTTTATAACATCATATGTTTCACGTGTATGAGGTTACATTCCTAGTTCTGTGTGTACTGTTCCATGCTCACCACCAAAACTGTAGCTTCCATCCCTCACCAAACAGTTGACCCCCTTACTCATCTCACCCTCCCCCAGTCTCTGCCTTGTCACTGGTTTTGGATATATGATTGTTCTAATGTGATTTTATATATATATAATCCAGTCCGTGGCAGTCCATGGGATTCTCCAGGCCAGAACACTGGCGTGGGTAGCCTTTCCCTTCTCCAGGGGATCTTCCCAACCCAGGTCTCCCGTGTTGCAGGCAGATTCTTTACCAGCTGAGCCACAGAGGATGCCTCCTACCATTTTATCTTTGTTTTTATTTTTCATGTGTTGTTTTTTTTGTCTCTGGCTGCTTTTAAGTGGTTTTAGAGAAATTGATGTTAGTATAGTTTTCCTCACATTTTTCTCGGGGTTGTTTGACCTTCTTGGATCTCTGCATTGACAGTGTTTATCAACTTTGATACATTTGTGACCCTTAGATTTCTTTAAACTTGTTTGCTCACCCCCACTCACTCCTCCGCTCTGGAGATTCCACATATATGGAGAGTGATCTGCTTGAGGTTGTCCCACAGTTCACTGATGCTCAGTTTTGTCTTTCATCTTGTGTAGTTTTTATTATTGTGTCTTCTGTTCACTAATTTTTTTCCCCCTAGGATTTGATCTACTGTTAATCCAGTCTAGAGTTTTTCATCTTAAGCATTCTTTCATCTCTGGGCAGTTTGATTTGAGGTTTTTTTTCTTCTTCTATATCTCTATTTACTGTGCTCATATTTCCTTCTATTTTTCGAGAATTTAGGATTCAGTTGTAAGACTCTTGTCTGCTGTCATCTTTGTTATTTCTGGGTCACAGTCAGTTGGCTGATGTTTTTCTTCTCCCTGTACTCACGTCTCCCTGGTGCTTCATGTGCCTTGTAGTTTTCTGCTGGCTGTCGGTCCTTGTGGATTTCAGTTTGACCCGTTCAAGACTTGCTTTATAAGTGTTAGAAGGAGCAGAGCAGTCTGTAGAACAGTGTTTCTCAACATTGTTACTCATTATTACTGCTCTCTCATTCCCCATTACCCTAATCACATCCCTCTGTGACATTTCAAAAAACTGTTCGTTCATTTCTGTAGTTTTGGTGGCTCTGGGTCTTTGTTGGGTTGACGGGCTTCTGACTGCGGTGGCCTCTTGCTGCAGAGCATGGACTGTAGGCACCCCGGCTTCAGTAGACGGCGCCCGGGCTCAGCTGCTGCAAGGCACGCGGGATCCTCCCAGACCAGGGACGGGGCCTGCGTCCTCTGCGTTGCCGCTGGATTCTTAACCCCTGGGCCACCCGGGGAGTCTCCCTTTGTAAAACTGTGATGCCACAACCATACTGTGCCTGTTTCTGCTATTATAGTGTCTCTGGCCTTCAAGCCTAAGTTTTCTTTGGCTTCTCTTCCTCCAGAACCCAGGGGTGGTGTTGCCTGTTGAGAATGCATAGTCTCAAGCCTGTTCTCTTCGCTGGTGACGCACGGCTCTCCTCCGTGCTCTCAGTCCGCTGTACGCTCAGGCAGCCTGTTTCTGAACGCACTCTTAAAAGTTGAGCGTACGCTAGCACACGGCCCAGCCGCTGCGCTCCAGAGTGCGGTCCGTGTCACAGCCCCAGACCCGAATACAGTCCTTCTGAGAGCACGAACTGGGAACTACCCGGGTGTCCTTCGGAGGTGAATAGGTAAACAAGTTTTTACCCATGCAGTAGGCCGGTGAACAATCGTGCCAAATCAGAGAGGCCAGACCAACAAAATGCTGTGTGATCCCATGGATATAAAACTCAAAAATGCGAGCTAATCCATAGACAAAAAGATGAGTGGTTGCCTGGATCGCAGAGGGTCACCAGGAAGTTGGCATGGAAGTGTTTTTGTTGAATGTGGGGATGGTTTCATGGGCAAACAGACCTCAGAACTCAAAAAGTTATTCTATGTTTGTGCAACTTATTACGTGCCAATTATATACGCCAGTAAAGTTGTGAAAGTAAAAAATGAGGGGTTTGCACTCCGTTTAGGGAACCTGTATTTCTGCTTAGTGACGCATGTGCATAAAAATTTATAAGCGTGGTCACAATTATTTTTATGGTTTATAACAGTGATAAGTTTAAT
The DNA here is from genome assembly GCA_007570785.1 of Antilocapra americana. Taxonomy (NCBI): domain Eukaryota; kingdom Metazoa; phylum Chordata; class Mammalia; order Artiodactyla; family Antilocapridae; genus Antilocapra; species Antilocapra americana. The sequence continues at coordinate 54,404,313 of ML660201.1, forward strand.
TTGTTGGCAGCTTATGGGAACGCTTTAACTTGACTCAGATCAAAGTCTGCAGTTGCAGACCTAACACAGTGATGGTTGAGTTTTGCTTTGCTGAACGGTTGTTCATAGTCAGCAAACTGACGTGTTCCCAGGCCCTGTGTGCTCTGGGGAAAGAGGGTGGTTCTGAGCCCTGGGTGGGTCCAGAGGCTGCCTCGAGTCTGGTGTGTCGCCAGACATTTGAGGGCAGTAATGGCAGTTGCGCGTTTGTTCTCTTACTTTCTAGAAGGTGGAGGTAGTAAATCAAAATTCAAGTTTAGTAAACACCTCCAGGAAAGTTTAGGTCTCATGACTGTATAGTTGTAGCAGTATTATGCAGTGAATACGTCCAGATCAATAATTAGAATGTTACCTGTATTGGTAATTTATTTTTAATGTTGGAAGGCATTTTTAAGGTTAACTTAATGTATCACGGCATCTGGTCCCATCACTTCATGGCAAATAGGTGGGGAAACAATGGAAACAGTGAGAGCTTTTATTTTCTTGGACTCCAAAATCAGTGCAGATGGTGACTGCAGCCATGAAAGTAAAAGATGCTTGCTCATTGGAAGAAAAGCTGTGGCCAACCTAGACAGCATATTAAAAAGCAGAGACATTACTTTGCCAACAAAGGTCTGTCTAGTCAAAGCTATGGTTTTTCTAGTAATCATGTATGGATGTGAGAGTTCAACTATAAAGAAAGCTTAGTGCTGAAGATTTGATGCTTTTGAACTGTAGTGTTGGAAAAGACTCTTGAGAGTCCCTTGGACTGCAAGGAGATCCAACCCGTCCATCCTAAAGGTCTTGGGTGTTCAATGGAAGGACTGATGCTGAAGCTGAAACTCCAGTACTTGATGCAAAGAACCGACTCATCTGAAAAGACCCTGACGCTAGGAAAGATTGAAGGCGGGAGGAGAAGGGGACGACAGAGGATGAGATGGTTGGATGGCATCACTGACTCGATGGACATGGTTTGAGTAAACTCCGGGAGTTGGTGATGGACAGGGAGGCCTGGCGTGCTGCAGTCCGTGGGGTTGCAGAGAGTCGGACACGACTGAGCAACTGGACAGCAACAATATGTCAGACAAAAATTCATGGAAATTATAATCATCCCATGTAATTAATTGGTTCTGTGGTCCTTGCCTGATGACTGAAGATGACCGTGACATTGATGGTTTTAAGGGATCTGTGACATTTCTGTTAAGGCTCGTATTGTTTGTTCTGTTAAGTGCCTTGAGCACTGGAGGTTGTAGAAAGTATACTCCAAATGGAAGACACATTTTTAACTGTTTTCTTTTCTCATTGTGAGGGCATTAACCCTGCAACTGAGGAAGGCTTTATCCCATTTAAAAAAAAAAAAAAAAATGAGATTTGTCAGGGAACCAGAAAAGGCCAAGTGACTGTCTTGGAGTTCGCATAGCCCTGACTGATTTACAGTCATTGTTTATTCATTTTAAATTAGCTGGTTTAGGAGTAGACTGCTGTGTTTTAAGGACATCAGGATAGCAACAATCTGACAATAAGGGGTTACTTTTTTAAAAAAGCAGAGTGAGCTTTACCTACATGTACCATAATCTTAATAGATTATTGTGAAATAGTAGTTATTTTACCAAAGTAACAAGAAGTTTTAAAGGTAAATACAAATCACTTAAAGGCAAAGAAATTCACAGTCTGTTATCAAACGCTGCATTCCAAGAAAACTTTGTTTTCTTAACAGAGAAAGTTCCAGTCTGATATGGGCTCATATTCATCGTGAAATAATAGCTATTCAGTTAGTCAAAGTAGCAATAAAAGATTTCAAAGGCAGTTCAACGTCTCAAGATAATTTGTGCCACGCACCCTACTTTTCTTGGGGGTCCACTTTCCACATGCCTCTTTCACTTTCCATGTTCATCACTCTTTTTGCCTGTTCTGAAACAGCCACCTGTAGGGAAAGACTGAAGGCGAGAGGAGAAGGGGATGATAGAGGATGAGATGGTTGGATGGCATCACCGACTCGATGGACATGGTTTGAGTAAACTCCGGGAGTTGGTGATGGACAGGGAGGCCTGGCGTGCTGCAGTCCGTGGGGTCGCAAAGAGTCAGACACACCTGAGCAACTGAACTGAAGTCAGAGCTGCTTCCTTTTCCCTTAATAAAACGGCATTCCATTTCTTAAACCTTCTAAGTTACAAAGACGCATTCTGCCCTCCTGAAGTGACCATGAGCCACTGGCAAACACAAGTCACCCAGAGCTCTTAACTCATTTACATTCTCTTTCCTGAGGCTTTTCTTCGCATCAAGTGACCTTCCATGTTGAAAAATTTATAACAGATATAATAGGATCTTATTTAGTTTCTATTTACCAAGGCTCAATGAAAGTATTACACCTAATGTGGATTGTTAAGACAGGTCTGAGTCATTTAGATAAACAGTAATACCAAGTATTAATTTAATATTGAGTATTTCCCAATTCATATGAAACTGGACTTCATTTAGAATTGTTTGATTTGTAAGCACTTACTTTTCCTCACATCAATTAAATTTGAGCTCATTTACAAATCAACTTGAGCAGCGTTAACCAAAGACACACATTAATCCAGACAGAGGTCTTGTCCCTTTGCACCCACACCAGTTTTTCTTGACTTGAAAGAAGTCTTAGGCAAAGTGCACTGTGTATTTCAAAGACTGAAAAGAGTGAACTTCAGGCTCTTTCCTAGGCATGTTTCTGCTTTCTCAGGTCAGAGCTTAAAGTGTTTCAGCATGCTAGCTTTTTTCTAATTGCATATGCAGAAAGAACCTTTCAAAAAGATTTCATTTCAACCAGCTTTCTCCAGAGTCTAAAGAAGACCACAAAAAAAATAAATAAATAAAATAAAGAAGACCACAGCCATACTGTCTTTTTTCCAGTCTCTGCTCATGCTCTCATAGCTAAAATTTGAAGAGAGAATGACCCAGAGGATGCTCACATTGGCCCTGGCAGCAGGGGCAGACTGACTGATATGCTGTTATCCCAGCCCAGATTGCCCCTCTCGGAGGTGCGGGTCTTAGTTTGATCCAAAGATTCTGAAGGCCTGAGGGAACTGGAAGGAGTTGGGAAACACTGATCCCCCCGCCGCCGCCCCACCGCTCTGGTAGAAGTCAGACGAGGATTCTTTAAAATATGAGAGTGTCTCTTAGAAGAGCTGGTGGAGGGGATATAGAGGGGAGGGGCCGAGGGGTCTGAGTGGCAACAGACGGGAGACCCTCAGACCCGGACCCTGCCTGAGGGCTGTGAAGGTGTGAATGTCGGGGTCCTCTGAGTCGTTTCCTTGTTTCCGACAGCAGAGGTCAAGTTGGAGGACTGTGTTATAATTGAGTGCGCCAGTAAGAGGCTGTTTTTCTTGGTCCCTCAATTTGTGCCAGGGCCAGGCTTCATTGCAAAAGAAAGGGAGCCTTTTCTTTTCCAGGTTTTCAGGACCAAATGTTTCCTAGTTCCTGAGAATGTAGCCGAGGGGATGAGTCTGAGGGAGGGTCCCGAGACTTAGCAGAACCCAGAGACTTAGCAGAACCCATTCGTAGCCTGTTTGCCAGGGGACGGGGGTCCGAGAGCCGCCAGCCGCGGAAAGGCACTGCTTGTGCCCCAGCGAGCCCTGTGTGGCGGCGGCGCCGTGGGCCTAGTGGCGCAGAGGGCGAATGTCCCAACAGCCACGTGTGCAGGTAAGGTGGGCCTTGAGCGAGCCGCCGAGACGCAAGCAGACGACACGGCTCCCTGCGACGGCCAGGGAGAGGGAGGAGAGGGTTTCCCGGGGCCAGCCGGGGGGCTTGCAGTTTGGTGACTGCCGAAATGTGCGAGACCCTCTTTGGGATGCCTCAGAGGCAACGCCTAAGCTTCCAGGAAACGAATCCAGACCGAAGGGGGAAAAGTGAAAGTAGCAGAGAAAACAGGCTGAGGAATCCACCTTGTAGTCCTGCTGGTAGGTGGCAGCCGTGAGGAGCAGGCTCTGTATTCTGCTTCAACTAGGATGTGCCTGGCCCTGCACGGAAGCTGTCTTGCCGGGGGCCTGTGGTCTAATAGGTGGGTCTGTTCTGTGACCCCCTTATCCTGTCATTCGAGTCTTCAAGCAACAGGCATCCTAATGGCTTCTAAGCACTGGACTCATGCCCATACACACAGTCAGTAAAGAATCCGCCTGCAGTGCGGGAGACCTGGGTTCAATCCCTGGGTTGGGAAGATCCCCTGGAGGAGGGCATGGCCACCCACTCCAGTATTCTGGCCTGGAAAACCCCCATGGACAGAGGAGCCTGGTGGGCTACACAGAGTTGGACATGACTGAGCAGCCAAGCACAGCACACAGCAGGGTCCTCACCCTAATTAAGGAAGGAAGAGGAGAGGAGAGCCTCCCTCGTTTGGGTGGCAGCTACTGGGGCCCGGCAGAGTAACCCTGGCCAGGGTTTCTCAGTTGCTTCCACAGCCACTCGCTTGTTAGCAGAGGGTTTGAGGAAAAAGAAATGAGAGAGTAAAGGAGAGTCGGAGGGAGAACCCCCCAGGAGACATGGGCTCCCAAATGCCATGGTCTGTGCACAAGCTGGAAAAGAATTTCCAGGCACGAGGCACCATGAGAGGAAAACAGAGTTTATTAGCTCAGGAGACGCTGTGAGAACAGTGGGCTGGCTCAAGGGAGAGCCGAGGCATTTCCTGGGTTACTAGCCAGTTTTCATCGTCTCAGGACGATGCCTGCTGGAAGGGTGGCATCTGGTGACGGGTTAGAGGAGGTGTCTTTACCTGATGTGGAGTCAGGAACCGGCTGGTGGGGCTGGGGGCTCATGGCAGCAGTTGCTGTGAAGCTCAGTCAGTTCTGGAGATGGTCTAGGTTCTGGGTTCCAGAAGCCTTGGCACAGACCTCACGCGTCTGACCATGGTATGGGGCCCCAGAAGATGGACTGAGGCTTGATCTGTGACTCAAGATGGGCTCCACCCGGGCCGGCGTTCCAGGGGCACTTGAGAAGAAAATGTATTCTGCTGCTGTGGGAAGGACATTCCTTCCAAAATTCCTTCCATTTCATTGACGTTAAATATCAATAAGTCTGTCTGGTCTAACGTGTCATTTAAGGTCTGTGTTCCTTATTCGTGTTCTGTCTGGATGATCTGTTTGTTGGTGTAAGTGGGGTGCGAAGGTCCCTCACTGGGGACTTCCCTGGTGGTCCTCTGGTTAGGAACCCACCTTCCAGTGCAGGTTCCATTCCTATTTTGGGAACTGAGATCCCACGCGCCTCGGAGCCTCTGAGCATTGCCGCTCCCGAGCCAGTGCGCTGCTGCGAGACCCAACACAGCCAGCAAGTGTGGGAATGTGTCAGAGCCTCCTGCGGTCCCCCGGGGTGCCGTGGCGCTGTGATTCGGCCGTCAGCATCTGCCGTGTGTATGAGGTGCTCCTGGGGGCGTGTGACGTTTACGATAGATCGTCATGGCTTCTCGGATTGACCCTCGGCCAATTCTGTGGTGTCTCTGTTTGAGAACCTGTTTTGCCTGATGCGAGTATGGCTCCTGCGGCTTCCGTGTGATTTCTGTTTGCATGGTATGCGTTTTTCCAGCCCCTTCCTTTCAAGGTCTGTATATGTCCCTCCCTAGGTGTGAGGTGAGTCTCTGTAGACAGCAGTTAATTCGTTTACATTCATCGTAACCATCCATCTGTATGTTCCTGTTACCATTTTGTTATGTTTTGGATTTGTTTCTGTGGATCTTTTTCTTGTTTCCTGCCTGGAGAAGTTCCTTTAGCATTTGTCATAAGGCTGATTTGGTGGTACCGATTCTCCTGGCTTTTGCACATCTGTAAAGCTTTTGATCTCTGTCAGGCCTTGCTGGGGACGGTACTCTTGGTTGTAGGTTTTTTTCTTTTGTCACTTAAAATATATCCTGCCGCTCCCTTCTTTTTTTTTTCTACTGCTCCCTTCTGGCCTATCTTCCAGCCCGCTCATTCGTTCTTCTGCCTCAGTTATCCTATTTATTTATTCCTTGTCGTGTAGTTTTCATTTCAGTTTTTGTTTTGTCCATCAGTGTTTATTTATCTTTTAGTTTTTCTGGGTCCTTAAACATTTTTTATATTTTCTTAATCCATGTCTCCATTCTTTTTCTGAGTTCTTGAATCATCTTTACTAGCATTACTCTGAATTTTTTTTAGATAGATGGCATAAAAGTTTAGGTCTTATAAATTTTAGTTTTCTGCAGTTTTATTCAGGGAATCATTGTGCATATTGGAAGTCCTTTGAAATGCAGTTCTTGCTAGGCTACTGAGGTACAATCAAATCAGAGGTGACCTTGGCTAGACAGTTTCTAGTTTTGAAGTTTCTGTTGCTGGTGTTGTAATATACAATATTAACATATGTAATTACAATTGTTCTGTTTACTTCTATTTGTATAAACGAAGGTTATGTTTTGTTTAATCAAAATATTTCCTCTTGGCAGTGGACTCTCGAAAAATTGACCAGGAGGGAAAAATCCCAGATGAAACTTTAGAGAAACTGAAGTCCCTGGGGCTTTTTGGATTGCAAGTCCCAGAAGAATACGGTGAGTACAGGGAACCACCACCCAGCTGGTTCAGCTTCCAGTAAAGCCCTCTGTATTTGTTCATGAAACGGTTCTGCTCTGGAAAGGTGGCCTTTGAAAACGCATTAAGTCCAAGGTCAGGCTGCAAAAATGCTGAGATTAATCAAACTGCCCTTGTGGGCTAACGCTGGGGGGCTGGCTGGTGAGTGTGGGGCCTGCTCAAGGGGATAGCTTTTTGGCAGGAAAAGCTAGTGAGTTCTGTGCTTCCCCCATGGGGGCGGGGGGAGGACCCGCAAGGTGTGTGTGCTCTCTGCGCTGCACGGGGCAGGAGGGGTGGGTCTCACCCCTGGGCAGGCTGGCCGATCTCTCTGGCGGAGGAGTGGCCCCAGGCCGCCAGTGCTTTGTCTGAACATTTCAGAGGGACATAGTCCCGAGTGGGCACGCACAGGCACGGTCCAGACACGGTCCAGCCACAGTCCAGCGTGCACTCTCAGGAGCCTTCCCACAAGCATGGCCTCCCCCACCCTCCCCAGCCTCCGGCTTCATCAGCTTGGGGTCAGGGGTTTGGGTCGAGAGCTGTAGGTGCTGAGAGCCGGGCACGTCCGTGGCTGAGTGCGGTGTCCACGCTGGGGGTTCAGTGCGCACAGCGAGGCCCAGACGCCGGTTTAGCTCCAGGGCAAAAGTGCAGTCCGCTCCCCCACACACCCTCCACCTCGCAGCCAAGGGTGGGTCCCTCATGCCTGTAGAACACGGCCCAGGCTGGAGCGGCTCCAGTCTGAGACTGAGATTTTAGGACAAATGTGAGACGCACATTTGGAGGCACATGTTCATCAGGGGAGTCTCTGTTTGTCTGTGTGTCTGTCACCATGTTTTAAGGTGTTAGAGGGTATCTCCTGCCTGTCTCCCGTTAAGTACCTCCTCCCACATTTCCAAAGTGGCAGTAATGAAAGAAGTTACGGCCTGTGGGGAAAACACGGCACGCCTGCAGCCTGTGGGTCAGCGCTGGGCTCCCCCCAGGCTCCAGGCCCTTGTGGGCAGCGCCCAGGCCCCGGGGAGGTGTCTGCCGCAAGGTGGGGCCGCTTCATCCGATGTTAGAGCAGAGCAGGAGGCTGAGCCCGCGCGCAGCAGTTGGCCTGTCTTCAGCTGCGAGAAGAAAGTGTGTGCAGAAAACACTCGGCAGAGGAGAGCCGCCAGGGTTGGGAAGGTCCCTGGAGAAGGGGAAGGGTACGCACTGCAGTATTCTGGCCTGGAGAAGTCCATGGGCTATACAGTCCATGGGGTCACAAAGAGTCAGACACGACCGAGCGACTTTCACCTTCTTGAAGAAAAGTGTCACGATTTTTTTTTTAAGAAGCAAAACCGACATCAGTATACGAAACAAGTAGGGACACATGTCTTGATTGACAGGCGGGGCGGGGCTGCTGCAGAGTGCTGGCCTTCCCAGGCCCCCAGCCCAGGGGACGCTGTGCCCCTGCAGGGACCCGGCCCTCCTCGTGCGGAAGGCCCCCCTGCACTGGGGCCCTGCGGGGACTGAGGCTGCCCCGCCCCTCGGTTGGTTTGTCAGATGTACTTGAGGCCACCCCACCACCTCTGCTGGAAGGTGAAGATGAAATGCAGAGTACACAAGTTCGGTGGGGTTTTTGTTTTTTTACTGTGTTTGTCCTTTTGCTCCTAAAACAGTGATTTGCCCCCCAAGGCACGTTGGCGTTGTTGGGAGACTTATTTTATTGTCAGACCTGTGGGGAAGGGGGAGCTACGGGCATCTTGTGGACAGAGGCCATGGATGCAACCCAACACCCTGCAGGGCCCGGGGCACCCTTGCAACACTCCAGCCCCCAGAGCAGCATCCCCGGGTGCAGAGGCTGAGAGGTCCTGGGGGTGGACGCGGAACATGGTTCTCGTCCACAAAACGCGGGATCTGTGACAGCTGTTCCCAGCATCCCCAGTGACTGTGTGTAAGGACGTGGTGTTTACATTAAAGCACGCATCTGCAGGTGCTCATTATAAAGCTGGAAAGTCTGAAAGGATGCAGGCAGAAACGCGCCGAGTGATAAGTTAACGGGTGATTTGTTTTTTTGCAGCTGTCTATGTTGAGTTCCTCATAAAATGGTGAGCGGGTTGTACTTTACGGAGCCTCTCCTGGGAGGAATCTGGGGCTGGAGTGTAAGCGAGGCTGTTCTGTTCCCGCCCTAGGTGGCCTGGGCCTCTCCAACACCCTGTACACGCGGCTGGTGGAGGTCATCGGCCTCGATGCCTCCATTGCTACGACCCTGACGGCTCACCAGGCCATCGGCCTCAAGGTCAGGGGTGTGGGTTAGTGGAGCGCTTCGGAGGAGGGGGCAGCTGGCTCGTTTGGAAACTGCCTCCTCCCACATCGCCCCAACCCATCCTTCCAGGCCCCAGTCAGAGGCCGCCGCCTCCATGGAGCCCGCCCTCACCGAGGGCCGGCAGTGACCCCTCTGCGCTTGGTTTGCTCCCTCGGGGCCTGAGCGCGTCTGTCCTGCTGTTGGCGCCGTCCTCCACTGACTTGGAGCGTTTCAGGGCAGGCCCCCTGGCCCACAGCTCATTCCTTGGTTGGTTTTGCTCAGCATAGGAACTGAGGGGCCGGAACAACCCCAGGCTCAGCTCAGCGGTGAGGCTGAGTCCCGCCCGAAGCTGTGGCGGGCCGCCCCGGGCTGTCCCCGTGCAGGGCTTCCTGACCCCCCAGCACTCCCTGTTTATTTTACCAGGGCTGCCAGCTCCGGGTGGCCCCCTCACACGTGAAGGAAGAATCTTCTGTGAGCACATGGCGCCCACTCCCCTCTCGCCACCGCTGAACAAGCCGTGTGTCTCACAGGGCATCATCTTAGCCGGCAGCAAGGAGCAGAAGGCCAGGTACCTGCCCAGGCTGGCGTCCGGGGAGCACGTGGCCGCCTTCTGTCTGTCGGAGCCGGCCAGGTCAGCCCCGCCCCGTCCCCCGCCCCGCCCCCCCCCCCCCCGCCTTCCTTCCTGTCCACTTCCTGCTCTCGTCTTCACCTCCCTCTCCTTCCTGGTGATCCTTACAGATAAGAACAGGCCCGTCAGCACCTGTTCTGTAACTGTTTTATGCTTTGTGACCCTCCTCATCGGCTTTCCTGGAGGCTCAGTGCTAACTAAAGAACCCCTGGCTCGGGAAGATCCCCTGGCGGAAGAAATGGCAACCCATTCCAGTATTCTTGCCTGGGAAATCCCATGGACAGAGGAGCCTGGGTGGCCAAGTCCGCAGGGTCCCAATAGAGCCTGACACGACTGACTAAACAACCACTCTCCTCATGTCAAAAAAAGCACTCAGGCGTCACAGCCACAGCGACTTTCAGACTGTGCAGGGTGGGTGGTGTCGTCCCCACTCCCCAGGCAGTGGGAGGTTCAGGAGGTGGAGCCATCAGCCCGGAGTCTCTCAGCTGCTGTGGACGCAGGGCTCCCGATGGCAGGCGCGTCTCTGGCCTACCCCTTGCCCTGGGGCCCCGGGTCCCTGCGGTCGCCGCACAGGAGCCTGGCACCGTGCGAACCCGCGTCTCTGTTTAGGCTCCCAGATGTCCTCACGGACACATTTCCACCCGAGGTAATAAAGTGGGATTGGCCAGACCCACCTTGACCCCTGTTTTTGTGAATGAACTTTTATTGGAACATACCTGCTTGTGTATACATGGTCTGAGCCTGCAAAGCTGAATGCGTTTATTACCTGGCTCTTTCAGGGCTTGTCAGCTCCTCTGTTGCCCTCTGAAACTGTCTGTGGGGGCCCTGAGGACGCCTGTCTGTCCCCAACCACCTGTGTCTGTCCCCGCAGCGGGAGCGATGCCGCCTCCATCCGGACCAGGGCCACGCTAAGTGCAGATAAGACACACTACATCCTCAACGGCTCCAAGGTAAGCCGTGTGGCCGCCGTGTCAGTGTCTGCGTCCGGGCTTTCAGCACCACTCACTGGCCACTTCCCGTGCTCCAGGGGTCGTCAGGGTGGACCCATCTCCCCTTGACCGTCTTCCTTTGTTGGAAGAAGAGATGGGCTCAGAGAGGCTCCATGACCCCCTGTCCTGTCCGCCTCCTGGCAGGACAGGTACCGAAGCGTCCTGGCCCAGAGTCTGCAGGCTTCTGGAGTGACTCCCACCTCGCTGAGCTGCGCTCACGTGTCTGTCAGTGTTTCCTGTTACACGGAATCTGACGCGCGCACACGTGTGCTGCTGGGAGCGTCCACAGCCGTCTCCTGCCGGCACTGCCGCCCCGTCGTGTTGTGCGCAGGTGGTCACAGCGCCACTGGACCCGGAACACGTGGCGATGGCTTCTGGGCTTCCCCGGTGGCTCAGTGTTACAGAACCTGCCTCCAGGGCAGGAGCCGCACAGTCCCTGGTGGGGGAAGATCCCCTGGAGAAGGGCAAGGGACTCCATTCCATCACTGTCACCTGGAGGATCCCAGGGACAGCGGAGCCTGGTGGGCTTCCCTCTGTGGGGTCACAGAGAGTCAGACAGGACTGAGGCGACGGAGCACGATGACTGCTTACCGTCTCCTTAGCATCCATGTTTTTCTGATCGTCTCATGCCTGTTTGTTTGTTTTTTTGTCTCCCAAACAAGTTGCTTGAATCAAAATCCTAGTAAGTTCTACACAGAGAGTTTGTCAGGAGTGTCTCCCCTTCCCCACCCTTTCCTTCTACCCCCTCCCTCCCCAGGGTGTCCTGTGCTAGAGCCAGAACTGACACACACACACACTGCACACACATGCGCACGCTCACACACGGCACACACACACGGCGCACACACACACACAAGGCACACACACACACACACACACATACAGCAGACACACGCGCATGCACACACACACCCCCCCTCCAGGGAACGCCTCGCTCTGCTGTCTTGAGCGATGATGGGCGGCCAACGCCGACAGTGGCCTGGAGTCGTTTGTTTCCTCAGGCCTGGATCACCAATGGAGGACTGGCCAGCATCTTTACTGTGTTTGCAAAAACTGAGGTTGTTGATTCCGACGGCTCCGTGAAGGACAAGATCACAGCATTCATAGTAGAGAGAGACTTTGGTGGCGTCACCAACGGGAAACCCGAGGATAAGATGGGCATTCGAGGCTCCAACAGTGAGTGGTACTGTGCATGTGTACAGGAGAGAAAGTGTGTGTGTGCGTGTATGAGAGAGAAACTGTGTGTGTGTGTGCGTGTGAGAGAGACTGCGTGTGTGAGAGGCTTGGGTGGTGAGGACTTCCAGGTGAGGCTCCCACTGCCCCATGGGACACCCAGCCTCGGGGTCCTGGGTCACGGGGCTCGGTGCCACAGACCCCATCTTCCCCCTGGACTCCTCCTCCTTCGCTCCCCTTGTCCCCGCCCAGGCCCACCTGCAGCCCAGCGGGCACTCGGGTCCCTGGAGGCCAGCATCCTGTGCGTGGCCCTTGGCCTGGCCAGAGCTGCCACACAGTCCTCACAAGGCTTAGCCTCTCAGGTCCCTCAGCTCAGACCATGGCGGGTCCAAACGAGTGAGCCACGTGGCCTGCGTGCAGGCCAGGGGCCGAGTGCCTGGGGCCCCTCAGCTGAGCTGCTGGCTGCCGTGTGTTCCAGCCTGCGAGGTCCACTTTGAGAACACCAGGGTGCCCGTGGAGAACGTCCTCGGAGAAGTCGGAGGCGGCTTTAAGGTGCGTTGCCCGCCGTCCCCGTGGCGCCGTGCAGTCCCAGGCCAGCGGAGAGAACCAGGCTCTGGGCGTCCCCCACCTGGCTGGAGGCCTCATGTGCCTGGAGCAGGCCTGGGTTCCTGCCACCCCTTCTGGGAGGGCAGCCCATGGAGCACAGCGTGCACAGCGCGGGGCCCCGAGTGCCTGCCCCGATTCGGGTTTTCATTGACAGGTAATGCGTGTGACAGAATGTACCATTTTCCGCACACACGCTGTGGTGGTTTTCAGGACAGCTCTTGGGCCCAGTGCCCGACTCCGTGTCTGACCTCAGAACGTTGCTGTCAGCCCAGAGAGCAGCGCCCCACCTCCCCCTCCCCGCCAGCCCTCGGCCGTCGCTGCTGTGCTCTCTGCTTCTGTGGATCTGCCTGCTGGATGTTTTGCTGAGATGTGATCCCTGTAGGGCTTCTTCCACGCTCTGTAGCCAATCACAGGGGTGTCGGGTGAACAGACCACGTTGTGTCCACCTGTCGTCAGCTGATGGACACTTGGGTTGGTTCGTTTTCGGGCCATTTGAATTGCGCTGTGGCGAACACTCATGGGCGTGTTTGTACAGGGGCACTGCTTGCTGCCCGGCTGGGGGCGCAGCACGCTGAGGGCCCAGCAGGCTCCTTCCCAGTGGCTGCCCTGTCCCCCATCGCACCAGCAGGGCATGGACCGGAGGGTCCCCCCATTCCCCCCAGCAGGGCGTGGACCGGAGGGTCCCCCCCCCCCCGTTCCCCCCAGCAGGGCGTGGACCGGAGGGCCCAGATTCGGGCCCAGGTTCCCCATCCTGCTGGCGTGCATGCTCTTCCTGTCTTAAACCTTCAGTCTGGCCTGGGGTGCATGTCTTCACCCTCAGGGAAGCTGCCCCACCTGGGCTGTGCATACGGGTCAAAGCAGGACTTCCCTGGCCTTAGGGACGTTAAGAGACTCACCCGAGTCCATCAGCCAGGCTGCGGCCTGGAGCAGAGCGGAGTGCAGGAGGGGTGGGGTGCAGGAGGCATCCCCAGAGACGCTGTCCACTGCTGGCATTCTTGAGTTCACATCGCTGAAGTATTTGTGCGGCTGTAGGGGTGGTGGTGGCACTCCTCCCTCAGCAGCAAGCCCTCGCAGGGACTGGTTTTCTGAGGCTGAGGCCCGCGCAGTGTCGCCCCACGCACTGAGACCAGCCGCCGGCCCCGGGCTCCCGGCACCGGGCAGGTAGCGGTTTCTCGCCGGCCCTGCTTGGCAGCGTGCTGCGTGACGTGTCCTTGCACACGTCCTGCACACTGCCCCATTGCCACCTGAGGTTTAAGGCCCTCCCGGGTCAGAGGGCCTGATCGTTTTTAAGTCCTTGGTCTGTGCTGCCACACTGCCTGCGGGAGAGTTGAGCTGGACATGAGTTCTTTGCCCAGTCCTCCTCAGCGCAGCATTTTAAGAATTTCTTTTCCACTGTGTTAGGTGAAAAGTGATGGTTTTAACACGCAAAAGGAAATAGATTTCTAAAGCCCTGCTTTGTGATGAGTGGGGTTGTCCACCAGTCAGCCTCAACACTGAAAAGCACAGAACGCTGAGCGTGATTCCAGAGATGGAGGGTGGGATGACCACAGGCCCAGGAAGCGGAGGACAGCGTGCGGTCAAGGAGGAGGGTCCTGGCAGGCAGAGGTGGCCGGCCGGTGGGGCGGGGTGCCGCAGGGACGGCGTGTCTGGGATCTGGAGCAGAGCTGTGGCTCGCTGAGAAGTCGAGCTGGCCCCACGGTGGGGAGGTGACGAAGCCGCAGGACCCAGGTCTGGAGGGAGGGACGCCTGGGCCCAGGAGCCCCTTCAGGTCGGGCGAGCCTGCCAGGCTTCCATCATCCCCCAGGAGGTAAGGCCTGGCATCCAGCCTTCCCCTCCTGTTGTCGTAAGTGAAGTTCAGGATAAACTGAGAAGGGGCCATGAGGTGAGCTTGTTCACGACTGTGAGCTGGCCTCCAGGAGCCCAGTGGGAAGATTCCAGGACCCCAGGTGGGGAGTCGCTTCCCCTCATAGTCCTGCATCCCGAGACACAGGAGGTCTGACATCAGGGGTCAGGGGCCCAGGGCCTGCATGTCACTCTGCACTGGGACTTACCCAAGCCCCAAGGGTAGGAGCTGCCCACCCCATGGCCAGCTGCCGTGGACTCACCTGCCAGGACCTGGTCTGTCGCCCAGTGACTGGGGCAGATGCTTCTGGTCTCCCCAGCCCCATAGGATCCATGTTCAGAGTCCCCACTCAGCTTCTTCAGCAACTCATCATACATTCAAACTCAGAGGCACGTTTGCTTCATCTGGGTCACCTAGGTGGGCAGTGAGCACAAAGCGTGTCTGCCCTGCCGCCCACAGACACAGCTCCGCCTCCAGGCCTCCGCGGGGGCCCTGGGCTTGAGGGAGGTGGCCAGGCCCTCTTGGGCTTCATGCTGGCCTCCGCCATGTCTGGGCACCCCTCCTCCCGAGCCCACGCCCCACTGGACTGTGTCCCCTGTAGTCCCCAGCCCACCACGGGCTGCCTGCTGCCCGGGGGCCGCAGTGTCTGTGTGCCTTGGGGTCTGCAGGCAATGCCTCCCTGGACCCGCCGTCAGACGCTTGGGTAGCGCTGCGTGCCCGCCCCCCCCGCGGTAGGTCGGGAGTTGGGGTCAGAAGAGCACAGAAGTCACCGTGGGAACTGGAGGCGGGGAGCATGTCCGAGGTGGAAGGGCGGGCCCTGTGCTCGCCAGGCAGGGGCTGGCACCGCCAGGGGCTCACCACTCGGACCCTGACCCTGCAGCTCTGCGGGGAGAGTGCGGCGCTGGCAGCAGACGCCCAGCTAGTCTCGGCCCGGCTCCCTGCCCTGAGGCGCAGAGCCGCCCCCTTCCTTTCTGGGCTGACTGCACGGAAGTCTCTGAGCATCGCAGTGACCCCGGCCTGGGCTTGAGGGGTGGGGACTGTGCTCCGCGGCCCCGGACGCTTAACACCTCCGAGCCCCTGTGGGCTTCAACAGAGCCTCTGGTCAGGGCCCGCGGGCTTCCCCGGCCAGACCCTCAGGTGACCCGCGCTGAGCCCTCTTTCCCTGCAGGTGGCCATGAACACCCTCAACAACGGACGCTTCGGCATGGGCAGCATGGTGGCCAGGATGCTCAAGAAGCTGATTGGTAGGTGAGTGGGGCAGCCTGGCCCCCGCCGCCCCAGCCCGGGGGCTCCCCGTGTCCCCAGGCGGCAGGGCGGGCCGGTGCTCAGCTGGCCCCTGACAGCCAGTCCCGTTCCAGCCTGGGATCCGGGCTTGATCTGGAGGATAGGGTGCACAGAGGCGGACCTGCGGGGCCAGGGTTCACATCCCAGCACGCACAGGGTGGGCGTGCCTCTAGGGGAGGGGAGGGCTGCTGAGTGCAGGCTTGGCGATGGTGCTCCGTGGGTGGCCACACGGCGGGGCGGTGCAGCCAGGCTGGGGACCCTCGTCTCCCCACCTCTGGATGGTTCCTTTCTTCTAGTAGGGTCCCTGGCGCTTGGGTAGCGCTGCGTGGTCGGGAATTGGGGTCAGAAGAGGACAGAGGTGGACACTCCCTCCCTTTGCCAGTGAAGTTAACAGCCCGCTAGGGTCTTAGGGGCATGAAACATCATCGCTGGCTTGGCTATGCCAGAGGGATGTGGCTGAGGTGTGGGCATGCCCAGGGCCGCTCGCCACGGGGCGCTCGGGGGTGCCTTGGAATTCAGGGTGGGGCTGGTTTACAGAAGAGGAGACCCAGACTCAGGGGGCAGCGATTTGCCCGAGGCCTTGCCCCTGTCAGCCTGTACGCTCGGGGCCCATCTCCCTGCACTGAGCTGCCGCCATGGCCCCAAGCCCGCCTGGACTCTGCTGCCTTGTCTGGAAAGCTTCTCAGGGAGAGAGCTTCGCTCCCGTGTTCAGAGGGCATGGAGCCCCTGGGATACCCATGTGGGAGCGAGCCATGCCTGGAGCAGTGGGGGCGGTGGTGGGCACTCCGTGCCCTCAGGGCTGGCCTGGGGCCCCGAAGTCAGCTGTCGATGAGGGAGGGGAGGCGACGTCCCGCGTGTCTGACCCCAGCCCTGCTGCTCCTCCGTCCCCCGCCCCGGAGGTGCCGCAAGGCGGGGCTCTGCCGTCCAGGGTGTTTGGTCTCGGGGGACCTGCCTCTCGTAGTCCCCATCTGAGTGTGTGTGGGGATGACTTAGGAAAGCATTTCAGGACAGCGGAAAATCGTTTTCTGATAACTCCCCTCTTGCTCAGAAATTACCGCCGAGTACGCCTGCACGAGGAAGCAATTCAACAGGAACCTCAGTGAGTTCGGCCTGATTCAGGTGCGGAGGGGCGAGGGCTGGGTGGGCAGAGTCCCCTGCATGGGCACTGAGAGCCTGCCCTCCCGGCGGGGATTCTGGGCGAAGACGCGCTTGCCCCCGGCTTGGCGTTCCTGGCTGCGGGCTCGCTCTGCTGCTGGTGGGCCGGGCTCTCCGTGCAGCAGCTGTGTGTGGACTGTTCTTCTGAACCCTCCAGGAGAAGTTTGCCCTGATGGCGCAGAAGGCCTACGTGATGGAAAGCATGGCCTACCTCACGGCGGCGATGCTGGATGCGCCTGGCTTCCCCGACTGCTCCATCGAGGCCGCCATGGTGAAGGTAAGCCGCACACGGCGCTCCTGCCGTCCTGCCCCGCCAGTCAGTCGCTGCCTGGGCATCGACGAGGTACCCACAGCAGCCACCCTGGGACGCAGCTGGGAGCAGAGCGGCGGAGGGACAGTGCCCAGCTGGTCTCCTGGTGGGCCTGTGCCAGGCTGTCACCCGCTGACCACTGATCGTGGTGAACCTCACATCCACCAGAAAGAGCAGAGGGGCCCTTGGGAAGGCCTGCCTTGTTCTAGTTTATGGCTTTTCTGTGTTTCAGTATCAAAATTGCCTTTTATGAGAATTTGGCTAAGGCAAATACCAGCGTCTCCTGTGTTTTGCTTTAGGCAGCAGGAGAAGTCGGTTTGGGGCCACGAGTGAGATGTGATGGTCAGGGCCCCTCCCTAGATGGGGGTCCCGAGGCCCAGTTCTCCATCTAGGCCTCCCCCTCCCCCGCCAGTGGCCCCATGCTGACCTTGCCCCGTGTCTGTGGCAGGTGTTCAGCTCCGAGGGCGCCTGGCAGTGCGTGAGCGAGGCACTGCAGATCCACGGCGGCGCGGGCTACATCAAGGACTACCCGTACGAGCGCCTGCTGCGCGACAGCCGCGTCCTGCTCATCTACGAGGTGAGCACAGCTCTGCCTGCCAGCGCGGAGCCCCTCCCGCCTGCCTGCACACCCCTCTGCAGGGGTCTGCACCTCCCCGGGCCCCCCGAGCGCACCCCCAGGGAATCTGCCGCCCTGAGTCCACAAGCTGGCTGGAGGGAGGGAGGGCTGTGGGGCCCCGGAAACGGCCGGTCGTCTCATCCTGACCAGTGGGGGGACAGCTGCAGAGTACCAGTGCAGGGGGGCAGAGGTGCGCCCCCTCCCAGAGGGGCCGGGGCCTCAGGGAGCCAGCACACGTGGCCTGGGGGCAGAAAGGCCTATGACCAGGCCGAGGGGCCGGCAGGGAGTGGCATGTGCCAGGCCTCGATGGACCCTCACGCCCACTCGAGGTGGATGGCGGGAGCAGCCGACAGCCTTGCTCCCGGGGGCCGGGCAAGCGGG
This sequence comes from Antilocapra americana, assembly GCA_007570785.1. NCBI lineage: Eukaryota > Metazoa > Chordata > Mammalia > Artiodactyla > Antilocapridae > Antilocapra > Antilocapra americana. The sequence goes on from ML660201.1 coordinate 54,422,121, forward strand.
CGGCCAGCGAGTGCCAGCCAGCAGGACCCCAGTCAGAGCACTCGGGGTCTTACCACCAGGGTGGGGAAGATATGACATGCGTGGGAGCAGAGAACGATTTATTTGCATCTGTGTTCCAAGACCGTGGGTGGCAGGGGTGTGACCTGAGGCCGTGGTGGGGGCCCGGCAGGCTCAGGTTGCACGTGGGTGGGCGCTGGCAGGCCTGTGGACACACGCGAGGCTGGGCACCGGGCGGCTCCTCCACGGAGAGGAAGACCACGCTGGCTGCCAGGGTCCCGCGTCCTCACCCACAGTGGACAGACGGTGCGGTCAGCCAAGGCCACGGGGCAGTTTCTGTGTGACGTCACAGCTGCCCCAGGACTGCTCTCCCCTGGCCCGGACGTGTCGGTCCTCCATGGCTGGCGGGGTGCTCAGCAGGGATGCGGGGCCCTCGGCGTGAAGCCCAGACTGCCCAGGACGGGCTTGCGTCAGCCTGGAGGCCTCCCTGCTCCCACCACCTCTCCTGAACGAGCCTCTCCACGGGACAGCCCGGCACTGTGGCCTCAGTCCAGCCCCTGCCCCTGACCCACAGCACTGCCCACATGATGGGCACAAGTCACCCCCAGGCTGCCCTCCTGGGTCCCACGACTCAGGGTGCTGGGGGCAGGCCTGTGGGTGCTGACACCCGGGACCAGGGAACAGCCAGCTGCTTCCCCGAGGAGCTGGGCGCTTGCTGTGCCCTGGGTCAAGCATCCCTCGCTACCCGGAGCAAGCTGCCTCTCCCTTAGAGAGACAGAGTCAGGGGCTTGGGGAAAGGCCTGACCCCTGCAGGGTGGTCATGCATGGGGCGGGGCCCCCAGGGGCCAGCGGCCTGCCTGTCACCTGGGCCCCTGTGACAGCCTGCTTTCACCTGCTTCCCGAGGGTCAGCAGGCAGTAGCGTGGCCTAGCTGGCCACTGGGGGGCGGCCTCTGACTTGGGTGATGTCGGCCGCAGGGAACCAACGAGATCCTCCGCATGTACATCGCCCTGACAGGCCTGCAGCACGCTGGCCGCGTCCTGACCGCAAGGGTCAAGTAGGTGCCGCGTCCACCCCCTGCCCCCCGGGTCCCCCTGCCTAGCAGAGGCCTGTGCTGGGGCAGCCGGGGGAGGGACTGCCCATCCCAGGACGGGGCGGGGGGCAGCCTGGTGGGGCGCAGCTGACTCCTGGGCTGCCGGTGCGGGGGACGGGGGCCGGCTGCCCAGGGAAGCCCGGGTCCTGCCCCGAGGTCACCCGCCGTCCTCCACATGGCTTTTAGAGCTGGGGTGGCGAGGTAACCCTCAGTCACCCTGGCATCTCCTGGCTGCCTCCCAACGGGCGGGCCAGGGGAGTGGCGGGGTCCTGACGTAATCAGGAGCCGCAGTGGGTGCCCTGAAGCTGTGGGCGACAGGAGCTGGTCTGGGGACTCAGCTCACAGGGCCTGCACTCTCTGCAGGGAGCTCAAACAGGGCAACGTGACCACCATCATGGAGACCGTCGGCCAGAGGCTTCGGGACTCCCTGGGCCGCACCGTGGACCTGGGGCTGACAGGGAAGCTTGGAGTTGTGCACCCCAGCCTTGTAGTAAGTGGGCCAGTGGGGAACCGGCCCCCCGTCACTATGTCCTTCCCAGAAGGAGTGTGGCCGGGCCACTGGGAAGGCCCAGCCAGTCCACAGGACCCCAGGTGGCCCCATCCCGACCGTCATGGTGGCGGGAGGGCCTGGGTACCACAGTGGGCAGTGCCGAGCTGAGCCCTCCCCTGGCCCTGCAGGACGGCGCCCACAAGCTCGAGGAAAATGTGTACTACTTCGGCCGCACGGTGGAGACCCTGCTGCTTCGCTTCGGCAAGGTACCTGCGGTGGGGAGACTGGCTGGCTAACGTCTGTGAGACGGCACTCCAGCGAGTGTCCACCTTGGGGACCAGGCCTGGAAGGAAGTCCTGGCCACCTTGGAGGGCTGGGGTGGGGAGCGGGGCTGGCCGTGGCTGCCTGCCCTGTGGGCCGCTCAGCTCTGCAGAGGTGGGGGTGGAAGAACCCTGCCTGGGGGCCCCTTCCAGTTGGCGAGAGGCCCTCTGAGACCAGGGAGGGCAGCCCCACGTGGCCCTGTGTCTTAAGCGCTGATCCGTGTCTTCTGTGGCTGATGGAGCTCCAGCCTCTGGTCTCAGCCCTGAGATCCAGGTTTGGATGGCGCTCAGGGAAGGCCCGCTCCCCGGGGTATAGAGTGAGGCGCAGGGGTGGCCCGGTGAGCACTGTTGGGCAGGGTCCCAGGGGCCACGCCTCCCCCTGCCCTTTGTTCCCAGACCATCGTGGAGGAGCAGCTGGTCTTGAAGCGAGTGGCCAACGTGCTCATCAACCTGTACGGGATGACGGCCGTGCTGTCTCGGGCCAGCCGCGCCATCCGCCTGGGGCTGCGGGGCCACGACCACGAGGTGAGCCCCACTGGGCCCACAGCAGCGCTGCGGCTCCTCTCACTGTGCTTTACTGAGGCCCGCGGGCCCATGTCCCGGGGGGGGGAGCGTGCGGCGCCCTGCAGGCGATCTGGAACGGGGGGGGGGGGGGGGGGTTGCCGAGTGTTGGCCATGGGAGGGGCCGGTGCCCTCAGCTCCAGCGGGCAGTCTGCGCTGCTCAGGACACAAGGCTGCTGCCTCCCGCCTTCCTGCTTGAGGGAAGAGGGGGTGACGGTCGGGGTCCCAGACCTGAGCGTGCTCACCCCTCTGTGTATGCGTGCGTCTGGATGCGCCATGGCTTGGGGTCGGGACACCCTCCTGCCGAGGAGGTGTTGAGTCACCCCCTCTGGGCACAGGGCTCGTTAGACCCTAAAGCCACAGCTTCCGAGCCCGGCCCCCTGGCCCAGCAAGGTGCCCACCTGGGCGGGCAGACAGAGGTCTTGGGGATGCGGGGGTTGGGCCCCGGGGGGGGCTGTGCTGAGGCCCAGGCTCCAGGGCCCTTGGTAGTCATCCCTGGGGACTTCGCTTCTGGCAGGTTCTGTTGGCCAGCATCTTCTGCTCGGAAGCTTACTACCAGAATCTCTTCACCCTGTCTCAGCTGGACAAGCGTGAGTGGGTGGCTGGGCTTGTGGGGTCGGGGGGACCCTGCACCTGCTGAGCAGCAGAGGGAGCGGCACACACAGCAGCCCCCGTGGGTGCTGATGCCGCCGCGGTCAGCACGCCCCGTGGGCAGACGTCCGGGTCGCCGGACTCTTCCGTCCTCCCCGTGGTGCTGCTGCCCTGAGGGCTCCTCCGCAGGGCGAGCCGACCTGGCTGGAGGAACGCTGCAGCGGCGTTTGCACTCTCACAGCACTCTCCTCTTCCCCCAGATTCCCCAGAAAACATGGATGAACTGGTCAAGAAGGTGTCCCAGCAGGTCCTCGAGAAGCGGGCCTATATCTGTGCCCACCCTCTAGACCGGACGTCCTGACAAGAGCCTGTGTGCCCACGGCCACCCCAGACATGCCCACAGCGGCCTGAAGGGAGAGAACTTGGTTTGTTACAAATTGATGATTTCTCCTCTTCACCTGACGGGCCTTTCCTGGGCCCCCGACCTGTGGGCACAGCTGCCGGACACGATCTCGGCCTGTGAGTGGACGCGGAGTGAGCACGGAGCTGCTTGAGGCTTGCCAGTTTGGGGGGCACCCCGGAGGAGGCTGGAGGGCACAGGTCCTGGCACGGTGGCTACGTCTGTAAGGCCGCACGTTCTCCAAGAAACAGCTCGAAAACTGCATACGTGTCACTGGTTTTAATTTGGGACGAAAAGCGCTCAAAACGCGTGTCAGCAAGCGTTTAGTACAGCGTGTTTGCGCTTCGCGTGTGGGCCGTCTGGACATGTGTCTCCTCTGAGCCAGCCTGGAGGAGACCAGAGCTTGACCCTCAGGCCCGCCGTCTGGGCTGGGTTCCGGCGCCTGTGGTCCTCGGCGTGAGGGCTGTGAGCCTCGGCGCTGGGCCTGCTCAGGTGATGCTGCTGGGGACAGCAGGCGCCTCTCCTGGAGCACAGCGGCATCTCCCCGGCATGAGCAGTGTCTCCCTTGAGCGGCGTCTCCCCTGGTGGGAGCAGCGTCCCGCCGGCTTGAGCAAGCCTGTGTCTGGCCCCCGTCCGCTCCTCATGAACATCCTCGTTCTGTGTGCTCACCTGGCGAGCTTCTGGCTCTGGTGTGGCTCCTGGGTGGTTTGTCCAGAAAGCTCACCCTCCATGTTGCCTTGAGGCAGGCGTCCAGGCTCTCCTGCTCCTGAGGAGGAGTCATGTCCCGCGGGGGTGATGGGAGCCCCCCTAGCGGCAGCGCTGGCTCAGGTGGGGCTGAGCGTGCACCCAGGATCGTGACAGCCTCTCTCCCAAAGGTCAGACTCAGGGCTTCTTGGGGAAGTCGTTTCCAAAGTTGTGAGTGATTCATGGGCGAGGAGGCGCTCTGCCCAGGATGGAGAGCTGGTGTCTCCTGCGTGGAGCCGTCAGGAAGGGTCCGGCTGCACGGGAGCCCCCCAGGGCCTGCTCTGTCCCTGCAATGTCCCCATCCCCTGCTGGGCTGGACCTGTTCTCAGCCGCATGGAGGTGGGGGGAGCACACGCTCGGCCGTGCGCCCGGGGACCTCGTGCCGGAGGGGACGGAGAGCCGGGCTTGGCCTTCCCGGGCTGGGCCAGGGACCCTGCACAGGGAGCGGGGGTCTTCCCGCAGCCTGGAGCCCAGGGTGTGTGCTGAGGGCGGCAGCCCGGTCCAGGGTGGGGGGAGGCCCCGCAGCGCATCAGCATGCGCTCCTGTTGCAGGCTCTGCAGCCAGCTGCCCGTGGGCATGCAGGAACAGAGAGGGTCTGCGCTGACCCGACCGAGCCTCCTGGGCGGGGTCTCCGGCACACCTAGGTGCCAGAGAGTCAGCTCTTTTCCCTGAACAAAGGTTCTGGCTGTGTTAAGCCACACGTTTTTGGCTCTCAGCCTGTAAATGCTTGTGGTCCCTCCTCACGTACAAGGGGATGACGAGGACTTGGAGGGTCATCTCATGGCCAGGCTCATGCCCTTCCCCATGGAGGGCCAAGTGGCTGGGTCCGAGAGGGCCCTGGGGAGTCTCCGGAGGCAGCTGTGGCTAACGTGGTGCTGAGCGTGGGAGGCCTTGGGCCTGCCTCCTGGTGTCACCCCCTCAGGGTTGAGAGGGCAGGCGCAGAGTGGAGTGGGTCCTGCCTGGGCCGGGGGCCCGTCCTCACCTGTCCTGGGCTTGGGCACAGGTGGCAGCTCCAGGAACGCCGGCGGCCGCGTGTACAGGTTGAAATCCTGGTGGCGCCGGTCCCAGCCCCACCTCTCCCGCTGCAGCACCGGCCCCAGCAGGTTAGCGAACAGGGCCCTCTCCCTCCACTCCTGCGTCGGGGAGCAGCAGGTCAGGGAGGCCCTGTGGACCCCCGCCCGAGCCCCACTCCTGCACCCACCTCTGTGGCAGCGGTGATGGGCGGCAGCTCCAGGGGGTGGGTCGTGCCCGCAGTCTGGAAGCCACTGGGTGTGCGCCAGGCCTGGCGGGACTCCCTGCAGGCCCTCCTCTCCTCCTCCTCCGGGTCCAGAGGCCCCACTGTGGCTGACAGGTACTTCTGCGAGTACGTGAACCTCCTGCCCGGCTCCTGTGAACGAGCGCAGATGGGCGGGTGGGCTGGCGCTGTGCCTGGGAGCAGGCCAGGCACCAGGCCCTGTCCCCTGGGTCAGAGGCTGCTTCCGAAGTGGCCAGTGCTGGAAGGAAGCCTGGGCCCAGGCGGAGCAAAGCGCTGCAAGAGCCAGGGACGCGCAGCCGGGAAGGCGCTGGGCCAGCTCCCGCTGGAGGTAGAGGGTTCACATTTAGTGGGGACACAGCCATTCCCCCTGCGCCTAGATCCCCGCTGACGGCCGGCCACGTGGTCAAAGGAAGGCGCCCTCGGGTCTCCCACCGCCCTGCCCCGCCCACGGTGGGCACGCTGGGCCGGTCCAGGCCCCACACACTCACTCACCTTGGCCATCTCACGATACAGCTCCTTCTTGGCTAGCTGCACGGAGTTCAGGGTCTGGATACTGTAGTTATGCACAGTGTGTGTGCCCGGGGCTGAGACCCGCATCACCCTCACCGAAGACCGGGGAGGCTTCTTGCCAACCTGGGAGGCTGCCGCAATGTTTCTCTGGAGAAGGAGGTGCCAGTCACCCCCACACAAGGGCGCCTCTACAGCCAGCGGGCGGTGGTGAGGGGACCTCGGGGAGGCGGTCACACCACCCGGTGTCCGTCCCTGCGAGCGGTCCGGAGCCCGCCAGAGCAGGGGACACAGCCCTGCCATCCACACGGGAGATGAGAGGCCCGCAGCCGGGAGGCTCGGGAGGGACCCACAGTCTCGGCTCCGGAGGCCTCAGCCCCTCTGCGAGCCACACGGGCGGGTGGGGGACCGGCGGCGGAGGCCCGGGTGACTGACCCTTCTGCATAGGGAAAGCAAAGGCCTCGGCTCGGCCTCGCCCCAGGGCCAACGGGCGGGTGACAACCCCGCACAGCGGAGCCTACGCGTGCTCCTGGCCCAGGGGACAGTTGCCTGGCGGGGCGCAGAGAGCGGCCGCGACTTGGCCCGGGGGCCTGGGGTTCTCCGCTGGCCTGGGCTGGCGGGAGCGGTAGAGACCAACTGCCAACCAGGGTGAGCAGTGTGTGTCGAGCGGAGGGCCAGACGTGGAGCAGACAGCTCGAAGGGGCAGGACGAGAAGGGAAGATCAGGATTGTGGTCATTTAGCAACACCAGGCGAGGGTGTGAGCGCTGTAAGGCAGGCGGTGACACCAGAGCAAAAATACCGGCTGTGAAAGCCTTAGAAACGGCATGCGTCCCCAAAGGCAGCCTCGCGTAAAAGGGTGACAGCGTGGACCCAGAGTGTGGAAGGTGGGGGTGGGAGATGCGGCACCGGGGAGGCAGGGAGGAGGGGCCCGGGAGCAGAGCAGAGGCCGCAGCAGCTGTCCCCTGGACACAGGATTAAAGACGCGAGGGCAGGAGGGCAGGCGGGAGCGGGAGGGAGCGTACCAGCACGAGACAGCGTCCCCGGGACGCGTGCGGTCACACGCAGGCTCCTGCGGGACCAGAGACGAGGGACAGTCTCGCGCTTCCAGCCTGCTGCTGCTGCTTGGCCACCCAACCTCAAGAGACGCTCATGTACGTGGAGGCTGAGCGGGGGGCAGGGGTGTGAAGTGGGTGAAGCCACCGAGGAGTCTCCAGGGCTTTCCCAAAAGGTCACGGGTTCACGACAGCTGCATCCAACCTTTCAGGGCCCGCCCCGGAGCCGCAGTGGGTTCCAGAAACAGGCTGGGCCACAGACGCCCCAGGAGCAAACTGCTGGGAGCCAGGCCACTGCAGGAAATAGTGTGGGGCAAGCCTCTGACCTCACTTAACCCTCGGGTGAACCACGAGCCTCACCGGACAGCCCAGACCTGAGCTCAGCGATGTGCTGACCGCACGGACATGGTCAGGGGTTCGTCTCACACAAAGGGAGGGAAGTGAGGAAGGCTGGTACCCCACCCTTTCCAGGAGAGGCTGGGTCTGTCTCCAAGGCAGGGGGCTCAGGGTTCGGGCTGTAGAGGCGGGGCCAAACGACAAGGGGCCGGCTTCCCTGGCCCCTGTGTGGGGCTGGGGGTTGTGCAAGGCTGTCTCTCCTGTGGTCCTCGGCTTCTCAGCCCTTTACTGCCCCAGGAGGAGGGGGGCAAAGTGCCACTCTGACCCTTGGCAGCTCTGCGTCCCCTCTGCCCTGCACCCTGCCCAAGGGTTCGCATGAGCCCCAGACCCCACAGGACTCTGAAAGGGATGAAATAAAAATGTGAAAAAGTACGCGTGTGCATTTACTTCCTTCCTTTCCTTCCTTCATCTAACTCGGACACAGAAACCTCTAGTCATTACTGCACAGAAATGACCTTCCTCCCACCTGATGGCTCGGCACGCTGCCCTGTCCCAAACCCATCCATGAAACAGACTAGACTAGACAGCCTCCGTGCGAGCGCTGCACCTGAATCCGGCGGCTGTACGCGGACCACAGGCACGACGCTGCCCATCGAGCTGGACCCCAGGGGAGCATCGACGAAGGGGGAGGAAAACCATGCCTCCTCTCCTCCCTCCAACCTCCCGGACTCGGGCTGCAAAGCCCATCCTCGGGGTGGGGGTTCCGACAGCCCGGGAGGGAGCCTCTAGCGCCTGCTTGCCTCTACCTGGCACCAGAATCCCGAGCAGCGGCGTATCAAGGCCGCGAGGACTCAATGGGTCTCCCGCCCCAGGGGCTGGGGTTCCCGGCTGCAGCCTCGCTCCTCAGCTGGGCTGCTGCGGCCCCACTGGGATGAGCCTGGAGGGCGGGGCTTGACCGGGAAGAAGCGGGGAGACGCGCCCGGGGTGTTGGCTCGGGCATACTCTGCTCCAAGCACAGCTCTGGAAGCCCACCTGCCCTGAGGTACTGCTTTGCCGGCGCCCGTGGCACCGGAGGTGGGCAAGGGAAGGTGCTGCCGTCCTGTGGACACTGCTGGAGCTGCAGCTGGATCAGTGCTTCCGGGCTCCCTGCATTCACAGGTGGGGGCAGGGGGTAGGGGGCAGGGCAGGGCAGCTGTCCCAACACAACCCGCCTTCAGGGAGCCGCGGCCACAGGGCCGCTTCCCGCACACCACTCTTGGACGGAAGGAAAATGGGAAAAAAAGGAGAACCCTGCACACCTCAAGCGCAGGGAAAGCAGCTCGGCATCCTTCATAACGGCAGGGGTGCCAATCAAAACGACAGGGAGAAGCCACATCCCGCCAGCCCCCACGGTCCAGCCTCACAAGTCTAGGGAGCGGCACACGTGGGACGGGCCGGAGGCGCGCCCACCCACCCCTGAGGCTGTCGCTGGGGATGGACACGGGCCACAGCCAGTCCAAGGGACAGGCTCCCCCGCCCCCTGCAAGGAAGAAAGGAAAGAAAAAAACCAAGCAGCCTGTCGAGACGGGCTAAACCTGGGATCTGACCTGCCCACACCTAGGCCTGGATCCCGAGAAAACCATCGGTTTGAACACAACAGAGGCAGCCCGGCGTTCACCACGGCCCTGCTTACAACAGTCACGACACACAAGTCGGTACAAGTCTGCACCGACAGATGAATGCGTGAACCACTCACGATTCCTCCAGAGGATGGACCGATTGATTACTCAGCCATAAAAAACTGCCACTGAAATCATTTGATCGTGCCACTGGTAGCCACAGGGCTGGACCTCGAAGGATCATATGGTATGCCAAGTCAGCCAGACACAGCGTATGATTTCCATTCTAGCAAAATGGAAAGATCAAAATGACTAATTTAGTCACCAGAAACTCCCAGCTTTCCAACACAAACATAGGGTTTCAAAAGGGCACCTTGAGTGGCCAGTATGAATTTGGGGTTGGAGATGAACAGATACAGAGAAATCTGCATTTCTAGTAGATAATCCAGGACCAAAGACCTGAAGTCCAGCATAACCTCTATAGCTAAAGAATCCCAGAAGGATAGCTACACTGTCCGTATAGGCCACAACCAAACCAGGTGGCTTTACACCGACAGCAAGCACCCTCTTTCAGATGGATTGTGCTGCTGCACAGCCACAGCAGGAAAGTAAAATCAAGGGAAGTCACGCTTAGTTCATCCCCTCCGACCTCTCTGGCCCCGGCTGGTATTCCGTCCCTGGAGCCTTTCCAGCCTGGACTCCCTTGGCGGGACTGTGGGGGCTGGAGTGCCAGCAGCATCCGACTGCAGCAGACAGCAGAAGGCTCCTTGTGATAACGAGATAGTCTTAAACTGAAATGCAGTGGTTGTGCACGCCCACAGAACTATTGAGAAATCTAAGATTTAAGTGCCCTGAAAACCGATCGATTTTGTGGACTTTAATATTAGATACATCATAGTATAAATAGGAAAAATTAAATAATGGTTGGGCTTCAATTAGTGATCTTAAAGCATTACTTTGCCAACAAAGGTCCGTCTAGTCAAGGCTATGGTTTTCCCAGCGGTCCTGTATGGATGTGAGAGTTGGACTATAAAGAAAGCTGAGTGCTGGAAGAATTGATGCTTTTGAACTGCGGTGTTGGAGAAGACTCTTGAGAGTCCCTTGGACTGCAAGGAGACCCAACCAGTCCATCCTAAAGGAGATCAGTCCTGGGTGTTCATTGGAAGGACTGATGCTGAAGCTGAAACTCCAATACTTTGGCCACCTGATGCGAAGAGCTGACTCATTGGAAAAGACCCTGATGCCAGGAAAGATTGGGGACAGGAGGAGAAGGGGACGACAGAGGGTGAGATGGCTAGATGGCATCACCGACTCGATGGACATGGGTTTGGGTGGACTCTGGGAGTTGGTGATGGACAGGGAGGCCTGGTGTGCTGCAGTCTGTGGGGTCACAAAGAGTCAGACAGGACTGAGCAACTGAACTGAACTGAATATAAATAGATTTATAAAAGTATTTTAAAGTAGCAATTCCTAAGACACTAAAAAGAAATAGGGAAAATGTTTTAAAACATAAAAAGTAAAAATTGAACTAATGAATTAGGTAAACAGTGAAAGTAGATTGGTAAATAATCCAAGTACGTGTTTCTTTTGGGAAAAGCTAAAAAGGTGAACACAATGCAAAGAAACAACCGCCTTGTTGCTTGTCAGAAAGAGCTCACGGATATAAAAGTTACAAACTTCTGAAAGATGGTCTTCACTAGAGGAGAGTCAGGGGACAGGGCAGTGGCCCCACCCACACAGACCAGAGGCCCACACAGAGTTCAGGGCGTCACAGACGGTGGTGGTTTGTAAGCCCTTGTGGCTGGTACCGGTTAAGGGAGGCCCGGGGCCACCAGACCACACGCACCTGTGTCTCCCCTCACCAGCTTCCCAGTCTCCTGTTCTCGTCCTGTCTACTCACATCTTCTAACACAGAGTACTTTATCTCCTGTGTTGCTTCGACAGATCCATGACCTTGGCAGCTTAAGTGAGGTCACACACACAGAGCTCTTTGTGGTGACCTCTGGGGCCAAGGGAACAGAAACACTGAGCTGTGCTTCTTTTCCCCCTTGAGGAAGGATGAGCTGTGCCAGGGCCCAAAGGGAAGGAGGAAATGTACAACGTGGTGTGGTTGTGCCCTTCAGCAGAGCACTATCTGGCTGGGATACCCAGGCCGGAGAATACACACAGGCCAGAGGCTGGGGCCTCAGGCACCGCTCCGGGAAGGTGCGCAGCCTGGCGGTGGGGAGCGCCTACCTGAATCAGGCTGGGCTTCTGGTCTCTGCTCTTCAGGATCACGCTGTCCCGCCACTGCAGGTACTTCTCCTGGTGGGCCTGGATCTCCGACGTGAGGGTGGAATTCCGGCTCCGGAATTCCTGGAGACTCGGGGCCGGGGCCGGGGCGGGGGCCAGCAGCTCCGGCTCTGTGAGGTCTTCCTGGGACATGGGCATCCCGAACTCCTGGCTCAGCTCCTTGATCATGGCCGAGGAGGGCAGCAGGCCCCCCGTGATCACCTCCCTGAGCCTGGAGCTGTAACGGCAGATGCAATAGAGCCTGGAAGGCAGAAGGGCCCCGCTCAGCCTCACCCGCCGGCACCGCAGACCTGAGCATCCCGTCTCACCAGGGGAGGGCGGAGAGCTGACCCAGGGTCACACAGCGCTCGCTCGCAGGAGGCGTTATACTGTCTGCTGCACCCAGGCGGGCAGGGGCCGGGGGCACGCGTCCTCCCAGCCCGCACCGCCTGCTGCTCGGGTTCTCTCCGCGGTTCAGGCGGCCTCACTGCCTACCTCTCACCAGCCCCCGCCCCACTGTGCGCGGAAGGTGCTCAACAGGCGGGCCGAGGGGGTGAGGCGCCCAGGGCTCCTTCCTGCCCAGGGGGAGGGCACAGGTACAGAGCCCAGTGTCAGCACAGCTGGCAGGACGGCGCGACCACCCCCAACAGGGCACAGGGGCGCCCCGGGCCTCCCGGCCCCCCTGCCCGGCCGCGCACCTGCTCAGCGCCTGGAACACGAGCGGCCGGACCGCCTCGCGCACGTAGAGCGCCGCGTGCTTCACCAGCTGCGCCAGCGGCCGGAACAGCCGCACGCGGTACAGGACGGTCTCCAGGTCGGCGTAGAGGCGCCGGCGGAAGCGCAGCCGCGAGTTGTAGAGCGCCTTGCAGAGGCCCTGCTCCGCCCGCGGGAGCCTGCGGGGCGAGAGCGCGCCGGCCGGCTCGGCCTCGGCCGGGGATGCAGGCGCCCGGCCCCGGCCCCCAGGCCTGCCCCCGCCGCCGCCGACTCGCCCCCTCAACCCTGCGTTCACGGTCCGCCACCTCCTCGAACCTGGGGAAGCTACAGGCAGCCTGCGCTGCCCACCGCGGGGGTCTGTGTGCTGAGTTGCGGGGGGGGGGGGGCGGTCCCCCTTTGCTGGGACCCCTGTTCGGGTTTTTTGCCCCTTCTTCCCCTGGGGTGTCTCCATTGTTTTCTGATTCATTCACAGGCATTTCTACCCACTCAAGAGTACCAGCTCCAGATGCTGCAAACACTTCTTTCTCCCCTCACTTCGTGGTTTCTTTTTATGGTGTCTTTGGATGAACAGAAGTTATTCATTTTAATATAGCCAAATCTGTCATTTTCATCCTTTATTCTAATACCTCTGTCTTATTTAAGAAGTCTTTATTCAGAGGTCATGAATATGTCCTCCTATCTTACATGAAAGCTTTACAAGTTAGCTTCTTAAACATAGATTTTTCTTCTGCAAGAAAGGCAAGAATATGCAATGAGGAAAAGACAGTGTCTTCAGGAAGTGGTGCTGGGAAAACTGCACAGCTACATGTCGAAAAACAAACTTAGAACACTCTCTCACACCATATACAAAATAAACTCAAAACTGATCACAGATCTGAATACGAGACCTGAAACCATAAAACTGTTAGGAGAACAGACCTCTTTGACACTGGTCCTAGATTTTTTTTTTTTTTTTTTTTTTCTGTCTCCCCTGGTGGCTCAGAGAGTAAAGAATCTGCCTACAATGCAGGAGACCTGGGTTCGATCCCTGAGTCGGGAAGACTCCCCCAGAGAAGCGAACGGCAACCCACTCCAGTATTGCCTGCAGAATCCCATAGATAGAGGAGCCTGGTGGGCTACAGTCCATGGGGTCACAAAGAGTCAGGCACGCCTGAGCAATCAAAGAAAGGCACACACTCAGGCAAGGGAAACAGAAGCAAAAATTTTAAAATGGGACCTAATCGAGCTTAGGAGCTTTTGCACAGGAAAGGAAGCCATCAACAAAATGTAAAGGCGACCTACTGAATGGAGAGAACACTTGGAAAGGGTCCGTCTGATGAGAGGTTAATGTCTAGAGTGTATGAGGAACTCGTGCACTCCATGTTAGAAAACCAGACAACCCAATTACGAAATGGGCACAGGCGCTAAACAGGCATGTTTCCAAAGAAGATACACACATGGCCACCTGGTGCAGGAAAACACGTTCAATATTATTAGCTGTCAGGAGAGTGTAAGTCAAGCCACAAGATAGCACTCACAGCTATCAGAATGGTTGTCATCACAAAGATGAGAAATAGAGCGATGGTAGGATGTGGACAAGGGGAACCTGGGTACACTTTTGGTGAGAATGGAAACTGACCACTGAGGAAAGCAGCACGGAGGTTCCTCAACAAACTAAAGACAGAACTGCTAGATGACCCAGCAATCCCACTCCTGGATATGTATCCAAGGAAAATGAAAACAATACTTCCAAAAAATATATGCACCCCAATTTACAACAGCCCAGGTATGGCTGTTTTAAGTGCCCATCAGCAAGATGCAAGGACAACGATGTGATGTAGACACACTGGGGTATCACGCAGCCATGAAGGAGGATGGAACTCGGCCATGTGCACCAGGATGGACGCGTCTGGTGCTTCGTGATGTAAGTCAGAGAAAGACAAACACGTCACCTGTGTGGGGGACTTGAAAACTAACATGAACAACCCTAAGAATTTTTTGGTGAAATCTGAGTAAGAAGAGACAACTGCAGTCTAGTTCAATTGTAAAGCGTCCATCACCTCCCTGGTGGCTCAGCGGTAAAGACCCACCTGCCAGTGCAGGAGGTTTAAGGGACGTGGGTTTGGTCCCTGGGTGGGGAAGGGCCCCCGGAGAAGGGAATGGCTATCCACTCCAGCATTCTTGCCTGGAGAATCCCACAGACAGAGGAGCCTGGCGGGCTACAGTCTATGGGCTCACAAAGACTCCGATGCAACAGTCTCACACACCCACACACGACACTGAATCAGACGCCTCCCACCGGCGGCGACACTGCGCCTGGGCGTGCCTCCGAAAGCCGTCTCCACCGCCCTGAGAGGCAGCCTACGTACCGGCTCTGGTGACGGTCCCACAGCTGCTGGAGGCCGCGGTCGGCCAGGCCCTCCAGGATGAGGAGGTGGACCCTCCCGTCCAGCAGGTGGATGCCGGTGAGCACATCCAGGTCGGGCTGCTCCTGGGTCCTCACCCGGATCTTGAAGGCAGACAGGATCTGCTGGATGTCCTCCAGCGGGTAGAAGTCCAGGGCCAGGGCCCTGGCGTTGATCATGGTGATGTCCTGCAGGAGGCTGTGCAGCAGAGAGGGCCCCCTGGACTCAAACACGAAGACCACGCGGCCGAACTGGGAGAGCGCGGGGTCGGCGTCGCCGGGCCCGATGCGCAGCGGCACTGCCAGGTCCACCCGCAGCTTCAGCAGGCAGCTGGCCTCCAGGTAGTCCCCCGGCGGCATCGGGCCATGCGGCAGCCCGTCCCTGGGGACCCGGGGCCCCGCCGCGTCCCTGCTCCTGCGGCCGTGGCCCAGGGGGGCGGCCCAGGGCTCACAGCTGTGCACAGGGGCGACCAGGTTCAGGTACTTGTGGCCAAGGAGGAGGTCGGCGAAGCTGACCCGGGCCACGCCGTGCGGGTCCCACATCTCCTGGGCCTCGAATGGGTTGCTCTCCGTGTCTCTGGGGGAGATGAGGGCCTGGAGGTTGAGGTACGCATCCAGGGGGTCCTCCCCAAACAAGGTGGGCTTGCGGGAATAGTTCTCAGACTTGCGGTCCCGGTCGTGCACTTCCACCACCATGGGGGGCCCCTCCAGGTACTCCCGCAGGTCGCCGGGGTGCATGGCCCCCAGGAAGATGACGTTGACGTCCTGGAAGTCCACACGGCACCCGTGCGGCTGGCCCTCGGTCCGGTGCACTGGGGTCCTGTGGAACTGGTACCTGCAGTACACGGGGCTGCAGAGCCGCTGCGGGCGGCAGGGCCGGTGGTCACCCCCGGTCCTGTCCCCCTCCCCGCCAGGCGGCCCCCACCCGGGGCTCAGATCCCAGCACCAGGCTCATCGCTACCCACCCCTGTGGGCTTCGCTTTGTCATCCACAAGCCCCGAGGACAGCCCGCTCTGCCGGCCGCTGCGAGGACCCAGGGCGGCGAGCACAGCATCGAGCTGGCGGCTGGGAGGGCTCAGAGCCCCGAGGTGCCCCCTCAACGGGACGGCCAGTGCCACGGGGACAGGCGCAGAGAAGGCGGAGGGGAGGGGCCTTCAGGACAGGGACCCCGTGTGTCCCAGACAGGCACGCGGGGGGCTGGCACGGGTCCCCCTGAGCACATAAAGCACCCCTGCAGAACTGGGGTCTGGGTGTAAGAGACCCCGCAGGCTGAGGCAGAGGCAGGCGCAGGGCTGTGTTCACACGGAAACAGGGAACCTTGCGCACGCTAAGACTCTGTCATCAGAAAGTGCCCGTTCACAAGCCGGCAGTCCGAATGCACACGGCTAGTACCAGGGCACTGTTTATCTTTCTGAAATAAAGGGCGATGCTGAAAATTATTTGAAAATAATCCTGGGTGAGTTGGTATGGCTTCCCAGGTACCCGGGAGAAATAACAAAGAAGACTTTCTGGAGAGACCCACCTCCCACCCTGGCCTCAGAGAGTGCGCGCTGAGAGACCTCAGGCTGGGGGGCTCCTGGCCCCAGGAGCCTCACGTCCTCCGTGCCTGGCTGAGAGGCCCTAAGTGCTGAGGGGGCGGACGAGGACCCTTGTCACGGGGCTCTGGGGCCGGGGGCGGCGAGGGGGTCAGACGGCTGGGACGAGCAGCTTGGACAGCAGGCGGCCCGGCTCGCGCTCACCTCTAGTTCGCTGATGGCCACGGGCTGCGAGGGCAGGGAGGACACGCACTTGATCTTTATGGTCATGGGGTTCAGGTCCTGCCTCTGCTCTTCCGTCATGAGGGGAACCTCTGTTTTCAGCGTC
Source organism: Antilocapra americana (assembly GCA_007570785.1). Taxonomy (NCBI): domain Eukaryota; kingdom Metazoa; phylum Chordata; class Mammalia; order Artiodactyla; family Antilocapridae; genus Antilocapra; species Antilocapra americana. The sequence continues at coordinate 54,438,296 of ML660201.1, forward strand.
AAGAAACAATCTAAGACGTTGGCCCACCTCCCGCTGCCGTGGCTCACAACGGACTGCCATCCTGAGGAGACACACGGGGAGGGCCGTTCCCAAAGACAGCCCTGACACAAGGACAGAGGGGCCGGGGGGAAAGTGAGAGCCGAAGACAAGCTCATACCTCCAGGAGGAAGACTCAGGACACCGACCTCCACTGGGGAACGCCTGCGGGCACCACGTCTACACCCTGTTCTCCGCTGGGGTCTCATACGTTCCCTAAGAGGATCTAAGTTTGCATGTCTTTATTTTGGCTGGGCTAGGGGCTGGGTCTTCACGGCCACGTGGATGTTTCCCGGCTTGCTGCTGAGCAGGGGCTACTCCCTGGCTGCGGTGCTCGGCTTCTCTCGCTGCAAAGCAGGGGCGCTGGGCACACGGCCTTCGGTGGTCGTGGCATGCTGGCTCAGTAGCTGCGGTTTGGCAGTAGTATGACTACAGAAAGGAGGCAGGACTCGGCCTGCTGCAGGGCACACTGGCTGGGAAAATGCTTTTCTCCTAAAAGGGGCCCATACATCTCACTGGGAGGGGACAAACTGGGGAAGGCCAAAAAAAACCGTAAGCTCCAGCTCTGCAAGCAGAGAGGCCTTGTTCGTTTCAAACCCTAGATCTGTTAGTCATCATGTGACCTACAGCCAGTCACAGGCTCTTTGAGGCTCCATGTCCTCGTGTGCAAGAGGGGCAGAGATTCCGCCTCTCGAGGGTGAAGAGGATGATGGCAGGTTACGCGTGGCAAGGTGACGGGCTTGTGGGCCCTGCTAGCACAGGGTCCGTGCACAGAGAGACCGGTTCGATCCTGTTCACGATGCTGGTAAATGTGTTTAGGCCACTCACACTCTAAGACAGCAGCTGCTTCCAGAACAAGTCCTGGGCCCAGACTGGGCACATCTGCAGGGGCCACGGGTACCTACCTCCTGGGGGACCCCTCACCGCTCCCTCATGACTCTCTGCAACAGACCAACTGCTAAGGCCATCGCCGATTATGACCTGTGCTCTAGGACTTTGTCAGCCTTTTCGAAGAAGACTGCCCAGTTTAGGAGGACTCTCCAATGCAAGTTCAGCTCAGTTCAGTCGCTCGTCGTGTCTGACTCTTTGTGACCCCTTGAACTGGAGCACGCCAGGCCTCCCTGTCCATCACCAACTCTTGGGGTTTGCTCAAACTCAGATGTCCATCGCATCGGTGATGCCATCCAGCCATCTCATCCTCTGTCGTCCCCTTCTCCTCCCGCCTTCAATCCTTCCCAGCATCAGGGTCTTTTCCAATGAGTCAGTTCTTTGCATCAGGTGTCCAAAGTATTGGAGTTTCAGTTTCAGCATCAGTCCTTCCAATGAGTATTCAGGACTGATTTCCTTTAGGATGGACTGGCTGGATCTCCTTGCAGTCCTGGGACTCTCAAGAGTCTTCTCCAACACCACAGTTCAAAACCATCAATCTCCTGCTATTATATTTTATGGAAAAAGAAACCTACGATGGGCCTGAAGAGCCACGGCCATCTGCGGTTTGTGACCACAACCGTGGCATCGGTCCCGGGGGCAGGGATCTTGCTTGCTTCCCTTGCTGGAGGCCCAGCGCCGCGTGTGCAGCTCCCCCATCAGCAGACGTCCTGGTAAAGGAGCGGCCTCCTCACCAGCGACCTGCGTGACCTGCCCTGTGCGGGGCTCCCCGCAGAGCCGTTCACACACGGTATCTTTTGTGATCCTTTCTACACCCCTGGGGGGGAGGGAGTCACTGTCCCCATTGCGGAGATGAGGACACTGAGGCTCAGAGAAAGCAGGCGACCTGCTGGGAAGCGGCTGAGCCAGAATTCATAGCCGGCGTGTCGCGCCTGCAGTAAGTGTCACCGTGGACAAGGCCGTCACGGCAGCGCTCTCGGGGAGGGGTGCCCACACCCCCCAGCTTCACCAGGCGGGCCCGCCATGCCGGCAGGTCTGTCTTCAGTCGGGCGTCCCCCTCCCCTCCAGGCAGGCCCCCGGGGCCCCCCGCCTGGGGCAGCAGTCAAAGCAGCAGGAACCCAAGACGCTGCCCCAGGCGGGGGTCTCGTGGCGGCTCTGCATGAGGAGCCCCTGAAAACTCACTTTGCGTGGAGCTGATTTTCAAAAACCTATCTGAAAGTGAGAACTAAAAAGTTAAGACTGTTTCCTCAAAGCGTATCAACATCAACCCAAGTGCCTGTGGGAACAAGAATCTTCCCAGCGTTCCTGAACCTGGAGAGTGAGTCTCCCTGAGCTGCTTCTTCAGATCAGCCGGAAGCCGGCCCTAGTTCACCCTGATGGTCGAAAAACCCACAGAGAAGTAAGTCTGAGGTTCCTTTCTCTGAAACGAGGAGGGTTCCCTCTGTGTTGCCCTTTTAAGACAAAGTCAGATAATCTTACCCAATCAGCTCATTTTTTCCATCAGCTAAACACATGGACAGAATACCTATTCATTTTCAATCAAACCTAGTTTACAAACTGGGATGGATGTTGCAAAGCAAAAGACTCAAACCCTTGTTCTGCCCCTAAGCTGTTTGACTTCTGAGTTCGGATTCCTCAATGAAAAAATGGTGACAATGATACCCAGCCCTATGCCACCGTCGCCCGCCCCACCAGTTCCCTGGGTCAGTCTGCCACGAGCAGCCCACGGCAGGACACAAATGCTGCTCCCTTACGTCTCCTGCACTGGCCGCCTTTAGGAGCGTGTTCACACAAAGCCGCGTCTTAGCTCGCAAGCGACACTGTGCTGTCTTTTACTCCCCCATGTTGGCTTGGAGTTTGCGATCAGACCCAGGCTGCAAGCCCGGGTGCGCTGGCTCGCGGTGTGATCTCAGACATGGATTGGCCCTCTCTGTGCCTCCGTCTCCCGCCCTGTACGGCAAGGACGCCCACCTCCACTTGGCAGAGGTGGCACAGGGCAGGGGCGCAGTCAGCACGGGTGTCCCGTCACAGCCCTGCCCACCGGTCGCCGGGCACCTACCGGCGAGGAGCGGCAGGACCTCCAGCTGGATGGAGAAGCTGCGCTGCTTCGCAGGGCCCGCCAGCCTCACGTCCGTGTCCTCCTCCGCTCGAGAGAGCCTCCTCTTCCTCTGGATCTTCCTCCTGCCCTCTGACTCTTTCGGTTTAACTGAAATCAGAGGAAGGGGAGAGTGTTGGGGGGCCCCCTGGAGTCAGAGGCTGTTCTCTGCGCTCCCGCCCATCCCAGCAGCATCCACCTGTGGACAGCAGGCCGGCCGGCAATACACGCAGGGGGAGATTAGGGGGTGTCCTGTTCCTCCCCCTCACCGCTGCCCAGAGCCTGCCGTGCTGCCACCAGCCACGGAAAACAGCCAAGTTCTCCTCCACGTTGCCCCTTAACCGTGGCGCAGGGCTGACGGCTGGACCCTGGAGCTGAGCCATCAAAATTCCAGAACCAGCTCTTGGCCTCCTACGGGGCAAGCGCCGTAACCAATCTGAGCCTCAATCCCCACTGTCTGTGGCAGAGAGAGGAGGAAACGTCCGTGAGAGGCTCAGCTCAGAACCCAGCTCAGATCAGGAAGAAAAAGGAGACGGTAAGACGCAAAAGCCTGAGTGACTAAAACCACGAGCTATTGGTTCTGTGGCAGAAGGACCAGTGGAACGGACCATTCCGGGCAAACACCCAGGAAGAGACACACACAAAGGCAGGCGCGACAGAGGCCCAAGGGAGCACTTCAGATCAGTGGGAAAGGATGGGCTAGGTGACTAAGGATACTGACTGCCCGTCTGGAGGCAAATTACACCACTGGGCACCTCATGCCACATGCAGACCGAGGATGGAAAAGAAAAACTTCAAAAGCATTAGAGGCATACGTGGGAGACTAGACTGCCGTCTGGATAAGCACAGGCTTCTCAACTGTGCCCCAAGGTGCAAACTTCTTTCCCCAAGGGAAGAAGAGCTGAATGCCTGGTACACGTGACAAGACCTCCTACGTGAAGGGAACCAGTAAGACACACCGTCAGGGACACCCCAGCCTGGCGTGTTTCCAGCGCATGAAACCAGGCAGAATTATTCAAAAGACCCTAAAAAGTAAGGCTTGGGGATCAATAGGAAAAATCATTTCAACCCAACAGAACAACATAAATGAAGAAACGCAAATAGGACGGTGACTCCTAGATGCTCCCGACCCCATGAATCAGGAACTGGGCCCCTGACTGTGCAAAGCGAGGGTGACAAGAGGGTGACACAGAGGAGAAGTGGGAGTTCTCACTGCTGCTGTCAGGAGGGCAGAGAGGCACAACCAGGACTGAATCAGCAGCACGTCCCAAGTGATCGGCGGGCGTCTCCTACACCCGGGACCCCGCAGGGCAGGCGCCCAGAGCCTCCTGCACATGTGCTGGAGCCCCCAGCAAGGACGGTCACGCCGCTGGCAGCGATACAAAACTGGTGACCACTCAAATGTCTCTCTAGAGGTCAGGAGGGGCGAAGGGGCCGGACTGGCATTAGCCAGTTCGGTTGCTCAGTCGTGTCTGACTCTTTGTGACCCCGTGGACTGCGGCACACCAGGGTCCCTGTCCATCACATCTCCTGGAGCTAGCTCAAACTCATGTCCATTGAGTCACTGATGCCATCCAACCATCTCATCCTCTGTCGTCCCCTTCTCTTCTCACCTTCAATCTTTCCCAGCATCGGGGTCTTTTCAAATGAGTCAGTTCTTTGTAACAGGTGGCCAAAGTATTGGAGTTTCAGCTTCAGCATGAGTCCTTCCAATGAATATTCAGGACTGATTTCCTTTAGGATGGACAGGTTGGATCTCCTTGCAGTCCAAGGGACTCTCAAGAGTCTTCTCCAACACCACAGTTCAAAAGCATCAATTCTTTGGTGCTCAGCTTTCTTCACCATCCAACTCTCACATCCATCCATGACTACTGGAAAAACCATAGCCTTGACTAGACAGACCTTTGTTGGCAAAGTAATGCCTCTGCTTTTCAATAAATTGTCTAGGTTGGTCATAGCTTTTCTTCCAAGAAGCAAGTGTCCTTTAATTTCATGGCTGCAGTCACCATCTGCAGTGATTTTGGAGCCAAAAAAAAATAATCTCTCACTGTTTAAATAATCTCTCATTGTTTCCCCATCTACCCAGGAAGTGATGGGACTGGATGCCATGTTTTCTGAATGTTGAGCTTTAAGCCACCTTTTCACTCTCCTCTTTCACTTTCAGCCAGAGGCTTTTTTAGTTCTTCTTCACTTTCTGCTGTAAGGGTGGTGTCATCTGCATATCTGAGGTTATTGATATTTCTCCCGGCAATCTTGATTCCAGCTTGTGCTTCCTCCAGCACAGCGTTTCTCATGATGTGCTCTGCATATAAGTTAAATAAGCAGGGTGACAATATACAGCCTTGACGTACTCCTTTTCCTATTTGGAACCAGTCTGTTGTTCCATGTCCAGTTCTAACTGTTGCTTCTTGACCTGCATACAGGTTTCTCAGAAGGCAGGAAAGGTGGTCTGGTATTCCAATCTCTTTCAGATTTTTGCACAGTTTGTTGTGATCCACACAGTCAAAGGCTTTGACAAAGTCAATAAAGTAGAAGTACACGTTTTTCTGGAACTCTCTTGCTTTTTTGAAGATCCAATTGATGTTGGCAATTTGATCTCTGGTTCCTCTGCCTTTTCTAAATCCAGTTTGAACATCTGGAAGTTCATGGTTCACATACTGCTGAAGCCTGTCTTGGAGAATTTTGAGCATTACTTTACTAGTGTGTGAGATGAGTGCAATTGTGTGGCAGTTTGAGCATTCTTTGGCACTGCCTTTCTTTGGGATTGGAATGAAAACTGACCGTTTCCGGTCCTGTGGCCACTGCTGAGTTTTCCAGATTTGCTGGCATATTGAGTGCGGCACAGTCACAGCGTCAGGATTAGAAACAGCCTGGATTGACACAGATACATCACAGAAAAAGAGGCAGGTGTCAGGGCTTCCCTGGCATGTCCGACTCTTTGCAACCCCGTGGACTGCAGCCCCCAGGCTCCTCTGTCCTTGGGGATTCTCCAGGCAAGAACACTGGAGTGGGTTGCCGTTCCCTCCTCCAGGGGGTCTTCCCGACCCAGGGAGGGGTTAAGGAGATGCTGTGCTACAGTTACAGCGGAGCGAACGGGAGACGGGAGGCAAGGGTACTGTGTGCCGGCTCTAGGACCCTGGAGGCTCAACAGTTTGCTGAAAACCTGGTGTGGATCTAAACCAAGAAGGAGGGGGTGGACTCAGGGATCCGAGGGTCCTCGCTGGGAGCCTGACTCTCAGAAAACACGCTTCTAAGAGCGGCTCCTGGGAGCTGGGATGCAGTTTCCCTGGTTCCACCCTAAGAAGCATGCACCTTCTCAGCTTCCAAAGGGTCTCTCCACACACGCTACAGCCCACATATCTACCCTACACAGCACCAATCACACACAGGTGTAATTAACTTTCTGGACGTCTCTGGTCAGTATTATAGATTTTTATGTTCCCCATTCCCTGGTGCCTGAGATGGTAAAGAATCCACTTGCAGTGTGGGAGAACTGGGCTTGATCCCTGGGTTGGGAAGATCCCCTGGAGGAGGGCATGGCAACCCACTCCAGTACTCTTGCCTGAAAAACCCCATGGACAGAGGAGCCTGGTGGGCTGCAGTCCATGGGGTCGCAGAGAGTCAGACACGACTGAGCGACTAAGCACACACATACCACACAGCGGACCAGGGGCACAGGAATACTGGTGGCAAAGACTGGGTGGATGGCTCGAGGGGCGGACGGATGGTGAGAGACTGGGTAAGCCGAAAACTGCACGGAGCACTTTCCACTTTTGATCAACATGGGAACCCTAGTGAAGAATTCTGAATGTGAAACAGTTCATAATTCTCTTTCAGGTCCAGTCATACTGTAACGGTCCAAAATCCCATCCTGACTTACTCTGAAATTTCTGCTTCTCTAACAGGTTTGTCAAGCTGCTAAATGATGGCTTCTCAGTTAGCTCCTTCAACTCCATTGTGGTTGCCCCTGCCAAAGAAGTGACCGGTTTGGAAGCATCCCATCTAGAAAATGCACAAAGAAAAATAAAGGAAAGGGAAACAATCAGGGATCGGAGCTAAGAATCTATTTACTGAATTGAATGCAAGTAGATTCCCGAAAAGATGACACTACCTTCCTTTACACTACTGCCTCTAAAATTTCAACATGCATTTGAGTCAACAGAGAATGTTACGGAACAAAATGCAGATTATAGTTCAGCAAGCCTTGGGTGGCCCTGAGACTCCCATTTATAACAAATTCCCACTAAAGATGAGGCTGATACTCTTCAGCCAACCTTCCACTATCAATTATAATGATGAAAAATATATTATTGACTTTTTAAAAATCAACTGAAAACTCTAAAACTGCCAGGAATTCACGTAGAGGAATTACCCACAACATCTACAGGAAGAAAAAAAATAACCCTATTTTACTAAAAGTCATAAAGGAGGAACAGAATTAGGTGAAAAGATGCACCACGATCACGGGTGGGGGAACTTCATAATGTAAAAATGTCAATTCTCTCCAAATAAATCTATAAACTCCTGCAAAAAAAACCTGCCGGCCAGCAGTTTCAAATGACGTGTTCTGAGTCACTCTGCAGTACAGAAGAAACTAAAGCCAGGTTGTGAATCACCGGGACTTCCATTTGTTTTTCAGTGACAGTTCCCTTAGTCCTCCCCGTGCCATCCCCCCAGGTCACCAGGTGGATCTCCCTTCTCCCCCTGGTCTCCACAGCGTCTGACAAGCCTCCTTCTCTGCTCCCCACTTAGGCTCCAGGAGGTCCGGGAGCAACTGCCCTCCCAGCCCGAGATGCAGGGGACTCAGCTGCCCAATGGTATGGGTTGGGATCCTGGCTTTACCAACGTCCCCAAGCCTCCCAAGGATTCTAGTTTTATAACTTTGTGCCAATCACTTAGCCGCGAAGTCCCTTTATGGAGAAAACAGAGATAGTAATGCCAAAGAGTGACAAAGGTGAGGATAATCTGAAATGCACTTCTGCCAGAAGCAGGGGCCTGACGCCTCACCCGGGCTCAGAGTGTCTTTCTCGGCTCTGTCCTCCCCCTGGACTGCGGGAGCTTCCGGGCAAGGGAAGCTACCAGAACTCCACGCGACTCTGGGAGGGGGGCCTGCGGGGCAAGAAGGGGAGGCTCCTCTCCCACACCCCAAAAACAGCACGGGGCCCTCCTTACTGGACTGTGGCAAGCTCTTCCAATCTGAATAGCTTTTCATGGTCCTCGGGGTTCCCGGGAAGAGTTTCCATATCTGCTGGGAGAGAACCCGACAACGTGAGCCAGCGTCTCTAAGCCTCCTGCCCTGTACGAGCTCACCAAGAACCAGGGCCCTGGACACGTTTGCAGGGCCAGCCCCCGAGCCGCAGTCCCCAAGCAGTCAGCAAAATGTCTGTGGCTAGTACACGACTAAATGAGTGAATATGCAGATAACTATGATTATTTGGACAAACGGAGGAAGAGAAGGCCTCTAAGTCCTTATGTAACACTCCACAGAGAACAAAAAAGAAGTCTGTTACCTATTCAGCCCTGTTTACACTAGAGACTCCTGAAGACTCTCCCAAGTCTGCCTTGATCCCACCAACAGGGAACAGTTCAGCAAATCACAGTGGAACTAGCGGGTGAAACACTACGAAGCCACCACACATGAAGTTTATGGGAAGTTGTTAAGGAAATAGAAGGTGATGATGCAATCACGTCAGGCTAGGAGATTACGTACCCAGAATAACCAAATCTGTATTTAAAAAAATAATAAAAATCTTAGCACAGAAACAAAAGAATCTGGCATAACAGAAGAACCCAACTATTGCAATGTTAGTTCCCGGTGACAAATGATCCATGATGCTCCCTGCTTGTTTTACACTTTTCTGTATTTCCTGACTATTCTAAAAAACAAACAGGAACGTGTATAATGCCAACATGTAGAGCAGGGTTTTCCGTAAGTGACCACAATGAAGAATCAACGGCAGTGATTGGGGGGCATGCCCACCTCGGAGCGCGAGGCACCCGGGACCCCGGCTCAGCGGACCCACGAGGGTCACCTCCACTCACCGTGCAGTGGCTTCAAGGGTCGGCCCGGCTTCTCGAGCTTCTCCGGCATGTGGTCCTGGCACAGATCCTCTGTGACATGAACGCCCTGTGCAGACAATCTCCTCTGACTTAAAACCAAATTTTTCACTTCCTCTGGAACAAAGGAGGAGACAGCATCGCCGACTCGCTCATCAGAAACACAGGCTGCTTGCCCGCTAGGTGAGCGGCCCTCCCCGGCGCCTTCCTCGGGGAGCCGCCTCCAAACACCAGGACACGCCGGCCTCGGCCGGCAGCGGCTTCGCCCAGGCTAGGTCCCCAGGCCGTGCGTGTGGCTGCCTTAGACGCTCACCCTGCGCGTGAAGGAAGGCGTCACCCCCTGCCCATCTTACAGGAAGGTTAAAGCAGACAGGGAGAAAGAGGTGAGGCCAGGTGCAGCCGGAGGATGGGTGACACTCTGGGGACAAGAAATTAGGCCAAGAGCCCCTGGAGCCTCGAGGCTGGCCCTGCAGTGCGGAGAAGCCGCCCATCTTCAGCAGCCAGGGCTGGACCCGGCGTGGAGGTGATGGTGACGATGAGGAAGAAGGCTCGGGGCACCAGGGGTGCCTTTGAGACGGGACTCGGACATCAGACTTGGTTCCCGAAGATGCTGGGCAGCCGTGAGAAGCCACAGAGCTGCCAAGCGCCCGGGTGTCAGGGGTGACACAGGAGGGTCAGGGAGCGGGGCAGAGAGAGCAGGCAGGTGGGGATAGAGCGCCCGGGAGCCCCACGCAGGCAGGGGCACCCAGTAGGTGCTGGGTGGGGGGCAGCTGGCCAAGGGTGGAGGCCATAGCAGGAGCCAGCCACGACCTGGCACTTCAAAGCGGGCACCGGGCAATACTAAGCACGGGCGGAGGTGTCACTGTGCTGACGGACACCAGCACGGGCCCCCGGAAAGCCAGGTGCGCCCAGCAAAGGGGTGCCAGCTTTCCGCTGTTGACTGGGAAGATGCCACCACGTCCTGGAAACGTTTTAAGTCCAGCGCAGATGCCCGGCTTACCGAAAGATCCCGTATCTTCCATAAATGCGGAAGGCTTTAGCCGATAATACTTGACTTTTCTTGAAACTTTTTCCTTGGTGTCCCAGACCTTCATGGTGATTTTGTGAAAATTTATTTTCTTCAGTAGCTCCTTTGTCACGTTGATGTTGAAAGCTTGGGTCCACGACACCCAGACCCGGTCCCCTTCTTGCCATGGCCTGATGGTCTGTGTAAAAGGACAGGGGAATCTCAGGGGCCAAGGTCTAACTTCCAGCACGGCGAGCCAAGCCCAGCCCTCCGCCTGTCCGTCTGTGCATCCCGACCTCTCCCGGCTCCCGGCTGATGTAGGCAATCAGGAAATGGGCGCCATGAACAGGGGCCTGCGTGCCTCTGGGCTCCTCATAAAAATAAAAGTAAAAGCAATTCGTGCAGAGAGCATCCTTCCCAGCAGCTCTCCATCCGGACCCAGGGCCCTGCCCTAGCTCAGTGTGCCCACGTGCAGGTGGCGGGCGTGCACACACACGTGTAGACGCACGTACTCACGCGCACACATACAGAGAAACAGCAGGAGCTGCCTCAACTCTGGAAACACCAAAGAAATCATTAGGTTGAAAATACCTGCATAGGAAACCCTTGGGTTGCGATTATTAGGGTCATGCACATTGCCACTCAGTAGATCTGGGGGGGCCAAAGTCCTGAATTTCCAGCCAGCTCCAGGGGAAGCCAGCATCCTTTGGGCTCCTGCTGTTTCTTGTGGGTATCAGACTACACGCAAGGCCACACACACACACACACACACACGCTCACCTTGACTCCCGAGTCCAGGAACACTTTGGCCACAGTTGGAAACACCAACACATCGACTTTTTTAGGCTCCCCGTCGTCGGGCAGGAGGACGTACTCGATGTGGTAGTAATGGTGAACCTTTGCAACAGGCCTGTCCGTTTTAGGCTGTCGCTTGTATTTTTCAACCAAAGTCGAAAATTTCCCTTTATGACCTAGAGGATACGGATGGAGTGAGTCCCGTCCTGACCTCACGTGGGAAAGCAGCACCGTCCCCATGACTGCCTGCTCCCAAGAAGAGCTGGAGGCTGGGGGGCCCTGTGCAGCCACCGGCTCGGCGTGGAGATGTGTCAGGTCGTCCGCTCATGACTCTGGGGACAGCATCTCCGTAAAGATGTCAAAACCAAGCACCACGGCACAGTGTGATTTGGGTAACATCAGCGGCGTGAACAAGACAACAGAGTAGGGCTCAGCGGGGGTATCCTGGGGTTGGGGGGCCCAGGAGCCGTCCGCGAGTCATGTAGACGCAAAGCTGGCAGACACCCCAGGCTGAGCCCACCGAAACCTCACCAAGGAAGCTGCGAGGTGTGGGGCGGCGGGGAGGGCCGGACACGGCAAGTGAGTCTGGGCTTCCCCAAGAGGCACAGCCTCCCAGGCCGGCCCCTGACCGTCAACTGGAGCCTCCAGGCTGAGTCTTAACACACCGCGAGAAGATGATTCAGGGACTCCATAAGGCTTCCTCTGAGCCGCCTTCTATAAACCTGACAATATGTAAAGCTGTCACTGTAAAATCTCAACGGTTTGTTGCTCAGGAGGCTGCTGTACAAAGGAGGTGCCTCCAAAGGTCTTCAGGAATGAGGTGCTCACAGCCGTCCTCGGCGGCAGGAGAAATCCTGGTGAAGGGGGAGGAGACGAGGAAGCTGCAGCATCTCACAGACCTGCCGTCAGACAAGCCCCGGGGGCCAGCGAGCGGACGCACTCTCTCTTTCCTCCCCACAGGTTCTCGAACGCTACAGCACGTCTGGGCAACGTAACAACAGCAATCCAAAAAGGCGGGCAATGCGGTAGCTACCCAAAAGTTAACAGACACTCGCTCCTTGGAAGAAAAGCAATGACAAATCCAGGCAGCATACTAAAAAGCAGAGACAATCCTTTGCCTATATAGTCAAGGCTATGGTTTATCCAGTCGTCATGGATGGATGTGAGAGTTGAACGGTGAAGAAAGCTGAGTGCCGAAGAATTGATGCTTTTGAACTGTGGTGTTGGAGAAGATTCTTGAGAGTCCCTCGGACTGCAAGGAGATCCAACCAGTCCATCCTAAAGGAAGTCAACCTTGAATATTCACTGGAAGGACTGATGCTGAAGCTGAAGCTCCAATACTTTGGCCACCTGATATGAAGAACTGACTCACTGGAAAAGACCCTGATGCTGGCAAAGATTGAAGGTGGGAGGAGAAGGGGACGACAGAGGATGAGATGGTTGGATGGCATCACAGACTCAAAGGACATAAGTTTGAGCAAACTCCAGGAGATGGTGATGGACAGGGAGGCCTGGCGTGCTGCAGTCTGTGGGGTCACAGAGTCAGACACGACTGAGCGACTGAACAACAATCCAGAAAATATCAACACACATCTTAAACCCAATTCCACTTCTTGAAATTCAGGCTACACAAGGACCCAGAAATGTACAGACCATGATGTCTACTGAATAACTGTGACCAAAAAACTGGAAAGAGCTTTCATGTTCACCAATACGGGGTGGGATAAATTAGACACCTAGGATGGAATACTACAATATACAGGTGTTTAAAGCAGACGACAACAAAGCCAAACCACATCTGCTCATATCCTGTGCGATATCTGAGAGACACCATCACATTTTTAAGAAGCAAGTTGTAGAATAGGATACGTAGGGTCTCATTTTTCTAAAACAAACAGCTTGCATAAACATTCATGGGTAAGTTCATAAATATTCAGGTATTTAAGGAAAAAACATTGAAGCTAGAATTTTATACCTAACCACAGGTAGGTTCTTCAAAGATACTGATGCCATAAAAATACTTCCAGGCAATGTCTCTTAAATGCGGCTGCACAGCAATCTATTTTATAAACGCCTTTGGAGAAAGGGCCAAAATAAGGAAAAAAGCCTGAGATGTGAAGGTTGAAGGGGATCAAATAACCACCCGTATTCCTCTGGGCTGTGTCTGCAGACCGAGGAGAAAAGGTACCGCATGGAGAGAGGAGGTCACACACAGTGACAGGAAGTTCAATTTGCCAAGAAAAGACAGCCCAGCTTTGAACATGGGCTCCATCTAGCCACACAGGTTACAAAATAGCTGAAGGGTCATCAGCAGAACTACAAGGCGATGCTGAAACTAATCACCCTGGGGAGGCGGGGGGTAGTTCAAGGAGGACAACAAAAAAGGTATGTCCAGAAATGGAGACCTGCTTGACATGCCGAGGAATAAACCTACCTACAGAGGCAAGAGACCTGACCTCCAAAAACTATAAGATGCTGATGGAAGAGACTGAGGGAGAGACCGCACGTGACTGGACTGCTGACTGACCGCCCTACCCAAAGCCAACTACAGAGCCAACACGGTTCCTATCGCATGGTCAATGGCGCTGTTCTCGTACCTAGAACAAAACAATGTTTAGATTTGAATGGAAACGCAAAAGACCCTGGCTAGCCAAAGTATTATTGAGAAAGAGGGACAGAGCTGGAGGAATCCGGCTTCCTGACTCCAGACTATACGACAAAGTGACAATGGTCAAAACCCTGTGGGACGGGCACACAGACAGACACACAGATCACTGGGGCAGAAGAGAGCGTCCAGAGGTGACCCTCACGCACCTATGCTCACCCAATACATAACAAAAGAGGGGACAGTATACAGTGGATGAAAGACAATCTCTTCAATAAGTGGTGCCAGAAAACTGGACAGCTGCATACGAAAGAATGAAACTAGAACATTCTCTCACGCCATACACAAAAATACACTAAAAATGGATTACAGATCTCAATATAAGACAAGATACTCTAAAATTTCTAGAGAAAAACATAGGCAGAACACTCTCTGACACAAACTGCAGTAATATTTTTTTGGGATCCATCTCCTAGAGTAATGGAAATAAAAAGGAAACTAAACCAATGGTACCTAATTCAACTTAAAGGCTTTTGCATAGCATAGGAAACCACAGACGGAATGAAAAGACAACCTATGGTCTGGAGAAAATATCTGCACACAAGTCTACTAACAAGGAATTGATTTTGAAAACATACAAACAGCTCATACAGCCTAATACCAAAAAAAAGAAAAACCTAAGCGAAAAATGGGCAGAAAACACGAAGACACAGAGATGGCTGAGAGGGACATGGAAAGATGCCCCATATATCACAAGCATTAGTGAAACGAAAAATCGAAAGTAGGTATGTCACCTCACATGATCAGAACGGCCATCATTAAAAATCCATAAGTAGACTTTGATCGAATATACCTGAGACTCTGCACTGAAACCCAGAATTAGGGGCTTCACAGTCAGTTTATAGGAGGGAAAACTGCCTTAATCTCTTCTTTATCTGCAGAAAGCATAAATAACGTCACGAGGCACTACAACAAAGCTAGTGGAGGCGATGGAATTCCAGCTGAGCTATTTCAAATCCTAAAGGATGATGCTGTTAAAAATTGGATGGTGTATCTCAGATATCTTACAGGATATGAGCAGACTTGGTTTTACTTTGTTGTTGCTTGTATTAAACTCCTGTGTGTTGCAGTATTCCACCCTATGTGTCTAATTTAATATGCCAACAAATCTGGAAATTGCAGCAGTGCCCACAGGACTGGAAAAGGTCGGTTTTCATTCCAATCCCAAAGAAAGGAAATGCCAAAGAATGCTCAAACTACCGCACAACTGCACTCATCTCACACGCTAGTAAAGTAACACTCAAAATTCTCCAAGCCGGGCTTTAGCAATACGTGAACCGTGAACTTCCAGATGTTCAAGCTGGTTTTAGAAAAGGCAGAGGAACCAGAGAAAAAATTGCCAACATCCATTGGATCTTCAAAAAAGCAAGAAAGTTCCAGAAAAACATCTGCTTTACTGACTTCTTCAAAGCCTTTGACTGTGTGGATCACAACAAACTGGAAAATTCTTGAAGAGATGGGAATACCAGACCACCTGACCTGCCTCCTGAGAAATCTGTATGCAGGTCAGGGAGAAACATTTAGAACTGGACATGGAACAACAGACTCGTTCCAAATCAGGAAAGGAGAACATCAAGGCTGTATATTGTCACCCTGCTTATTTAACGTATATGCAGAGGACATCATGAGAAATGCTGGGCTGGAAGAAGCACAAGCTGGAATCAAGACTGCCGGGAGAAATATCAATAACCTCAGATATGCAGATGACACCACCCTTATGGCAGAAAGTAAAGAGGAACTAAAGAGCCTCTTGCTGAAAGTGAAAGAGGAGAGTGAAAAAGTTGGCATAAAGCTCAACATTCAGAAAACTAAAATCATGGCATCCGGTCCCATCACTTCACGGTAAATAGATGGGGAAACAGTGTCAGACTTTATTTTTCTGGGCTCCAAAATCACTGCAGATGGTGACTGCAGCCATGAAATTAAAAGACGCTTATTCCTTGGAAGAAAAGCTATGACCAACCTAGACAGCATATTAAAAAGCTGAGACATTACTTTGCCAACAAAGGTCTGTCTAGTCAAGGCTATGGTTTTTCCAGGAGTCATGTATGGATGTGAGCGTTTGACTGTGAAGAAAGCTGAGCACCAAAGAACTGATGCTTTTCAAGTGTGGTGTTGGAGAAGACTCTTGAGAGTCCCTTAGACAGCAAGGACATCGAACCAGTCCATCCTAAAGGAGATCAGTCCTGAATATTCACTGGAAGGACTGATGCTGAAGCTGAAACTCCAATACTTTGGCCACCTGATGTGAAGATCTGACTCATTGGAGAAGACCCTAATGCTGGGAAAGACTGAGGGCAGGAGGAGAAGGGGACGCCAGAGAATAAGATAGTTGGATGGCATCACCGACTTGATGGACATGAGTCTGAGCAAGCTCTGGGAGTTGGTGATGGAGAGGGAGGCCTTGTGTGCTGCAGGGAAGCCTGAGTCGCAAAGAGTCAGACATGACTGAGCGACTGACCTGAACCGAGCTTCTCGGGACTTTGAGAGGATGAAGTCTGTGCAGTCTGTACCTCTCTCCCTGGCCTGGCCCACAGTGGGCCCTACGATGACGGTTTCTCTCTGGACCTCTGCTCCTGGCATTGGCCACCCCACTTGGGTGAGCCTCAACCTCATGGGAAAAGGTCAGTGGTGCCCCCCGCCCTCCGCAGAGCATGTTGGAATTCTGCCCTAACACTTACTCGGGGTCAGCGGGAAGGCCAGAGAGATGATGAACTTGCAGGGGACAACGTGGGGCACGTCGGGGTTGACGGCGCTGCCGGGTGCTTCCGAGGACGCGCTGCTGACCGGGCGGTCCGAGTCCGACTCCTGGGCCCAGGCTCTGTCCTTCAGGTATTCGTCGGCTTCACACTCGCTCCCGGACTGGTGGAAGCTGCCCATGGAGGACACGGGCCCCATGCTGGCCTGGTCCTCATCCTCCCACTCCCAAGCCTGCAACGACATGCCGCAGGGAGGCCCAGGAGGCTGCAGGAAAGGGAGGCGCTGCGGTCACCCCAGGGCTCTGCAGGGAAGCCAGCATCCCGCAGGGTCCCAGCCTCCTCCTCGCCCTGCCCTCCCAGGGACCAGCCAAGGCCTCGGACACCGCCCGGCCCACAGAGAGAACCCAGTAAAGGCTGAAGGAAACACAGAAAATGGCGCTGTCAGTAATCACGATAATGAGCACCAAGTGGCGGCCCTCCCGCGCTCATCGGGGGCTGCCTGCTCCGCGGCGAGTCCCACTCCCCAGGAAGCGCAAGGAGGGGCAGGAAGGAAGCCCCCTTTGCTCCCGCAGAGCCGGTCTCGGGTTAGCTGTGCCCGAGCGCAGCGCTGACACCGAGGGGGGCGAGGGCGGTCCAGGCCAGACCCGCGCAGGCACTGGGCGCCGGGCTCAGGGCCCAAGCGCCCTCCAGGGAGGCCACCGGAAAACGCTAAGGAGCGGCTGCCCAGACGCAGCGGGGCCGGGGTGGGTGAGGTGGGCAGGCGCTACCTGCGGCAGCTGCTTGGGGACACGCTGGGCAGTCACGGGGGCTCGGACCGCGGCGTCGGTCAGCTCCCGCCGCCGCTGCACAGCCGCCGCGGCGAGCAGGCTCCTAAGACGCGGGCGGCGCGCCCCGCCGGTAGGGAGGCCCCGGGACCCGCCTCCTAAGTAAGTTAGACGGTTGCTAGGAGACGCAGGCGGCCCGGGGCGGGGCTCCCTCCTGGGGGCGGGGCTCCCTCCTGGGGGCGGGGCTTCCCCCCTCGCCGCCGCGCCGCCGCGCCGCCGCGCCGCCGCCTGGGCGAGAAGATTCCTCAGCTCAGTTCAGTGCAGTTCAGTCACTCAGTCGTGTCCGACTCTGCGACCCCACGGACCGCAGCACGCCAGGCCTCCCTGTCCATCACCAACTCCCAGAGTTTACTCAAGCTCGTGTCCATCGAGTCGGTGATGCCATCCTGCCATCTCATCCTCTATTGTCCCCTTCTCCTGCCTCCAATCTTTCCCAGCATCAGGGTCTTTTCCAATGAGTCGGTTCTTCGCATCAGGTGGCCAAAGTATTGGAGTTTCAGCTTCAACATCAGTCCTTCCAATGAACACTCAGGACTGATCCCCTTTAGGATGGACTGGTTGGATCTCCTTGCAGTCCAAGGGACTCTCAAGAGTCTTCTCCAGCACCACAGTTCAAAAGCATCAATTCTTCAGCACTCAGCTTTCTTCACCGTCCAACTCTCACATCCATACAGGACCACTGGAGAAACCATAGCTTTGACTAGACGGACCTTCGTTGGTAAAGTAATGTCTCTGCTTTTTTTTTTTTTTTTTAGCTCTAATAATTCTTTATTTACAAGGACAAGTAGTGGGCCAGATAGACAGACAGATAAATAGGGATAAAGCTATATATATGGATATATAAAAATAGCAAATGTATAGACAGAAAATCTGTTAAAGAAAATTTACAGAAATAAACTATTAACAGTGGCTACTACCTTCAGAAACTATCTCACAGTGTGCATAAACTACTTCTTCAAATAAATTCTTCTAATATGTTTTCTGTATACCTCATTTTTTATACTCTTTCATCCATCAGTGGACATATAGGTTGCTTCCACATCTTGGCTTTTATGAATAGCGTTGCAATGAACATGGGAATGCTAATGTCTCTTGGAGATCCTGATTTCAACTCTTTTGGATGATACCTAGTGGGACTGGTGGATTATAAGGTAGTTTTCTTTTTAATTTTTTGAGGAACCTCCATTTTGTTTTCCATGATGGCTGCACCATTTTGTATTCCCATCAACAGTGTGCAGAGGTTCCAATTTCTTCATATCCTCATCGATCCATGGCTGTGTAATCAATCTGTGGTGCCATTTCAGCATTAGTCCCACCTTTCAAACGGAGTTCTGATGGACAAGCAGCCAAGAGGACACAGGGCATTGAGACCTGCATCAAGAGGCATACACTCCCTGCTGTCTTGGTATCTGCTGTGTGGACTCCACCTTTGATCTTCTCTGGTGTAAATGTTATTTCTGTTGAGCCGATTTCTGCCCCCTCCAGTTGCCCATCACACAAATCTCGAATCATTTCCAGTCCAGATAAATGTTGAGGCCTGAGGCCCGGCGTGCTGCGGCTGGCTCGGATCTTCTGCACCCGCAAAGGGAGGCCCAGCAGACAGCTCAGGGCCGTAGACACCCTCAGGATCTGCCCGCCCCCTTCCATGATGCCGCCGTCCACCTCCACCCGCGGCCCTGCCATGGGGAGCGTGCTAGGGCCCGGCCCCCCACCACGTAGCCTCAGCCCGAACGGGAGAAAGAGGATACGCGGACTCCTGCCCCGCAGCTCAGGAGCCTGAGTCCTCGCTCCCGGCTCGGGGCCGCTGGGCTCGGGGAAGGCCCGACTCCGCAGACATGAACCACACGCACCGCGCCCAGAAGCCGGGCTCTTCGGGCCTGTCTCTGCTTTTTAGTATGCTGTGTAGGTTGGTCACACGGTTTGTGGGACCTTATTTCCCTGACCACGGATTGAACTGGGGTCCTCTCTGGCCCTAGGGCACCGGTTCCTCATGGCGGTGGCTCCTCCTGTTGTGGAGCACAGGCTTCCGAGCACACTCTTCAGTGGTCTCAACGCGTGGGCTCAGCAGTTGCGGCACACGGGTTTAGTTGCTCTGAGGCAGGTGGGGTCCTCCCAGATCAGGGTTCAAACCGGTGTCTCCTGCACTGGCAGGTGGAAACTTAACCACTGGACCCTCAGGGAAGTCCAGGGCCCGTTTTCAATAGAAGTAAAATGATGTCTAAACACTCAGCTAATCCACCCAACCAAGACTCTTAAAAATGTAAAAGCTTCGACACTAAAAATAACAGATCTCAGACAATCCCAGGTGCTCCAGGGGACTGGGCAGAATGACACACACTTTCTAATAAACAGCTTGACGACGTCAAGGGTTCGTGTCTGCCCTCCTCAGCTGCGCAGTAAGTCACCCCGGAGACAGAACCAGCCGTCGACAGTGTTACTGGAATGGAGAGAAACCATGGCAACGTCCATCTATGGGGACGATTAAGCACCTCCTGGGTCAGTCCCAAACGGGCGCGTGGACCAGCCTTCGAGAAGAATGCTGCCCAGGAATGGTAACGATGGCAGAGCCGCTCAGGAAAACGGCTGGTGTGCAAGGAAAGATCTTGACAGCAGCATCCCCACTCATTTCTTTAAGGAGTTTAAGGAGGTCCAACGGAAAGGTCCTGTAAAATTCACCCTTGTAAGTGCTTTGATTGATGTGTAACAGTCATGTATTAATAACGTCCACGCCGATGAAGACAGAATATCTCATCACTCCCAAAGTTCTTTCATGCCCAAATGCATGGATAACATCGGAAAATAAGGCATCAGAAGAGCTCTGTCCTTCTCTTGTTGGCGCAACGGGGGATGTTTTTGCTCTTTAGCATTTCTCTGGGCTGTTTGAAGACACTGTGAACGACACACTATTTGGAATGGCTCAAACAGTCCTGAGCCGACTTCAGAAACGTCGCTTCTTTCCCAGGGCCTCTCCCGCACACAGACACACGCCCATCCCCCAGCCCAGACAAAAGCGCAGGAGACTTCCGAGTTTGCTCATTTGGAATCTGAAACAAAAACCTGGGGGTCCAGCCGGAATGATTTAAGAGGTGCCTGGTAACACAGCCCCACAGACAGACAGGCCTGACAGCCCCCCATTATCGCCCCATACTCCCCTGCCCCGCGGAGCTGCGGGGGGCCGGAGGCCAGGCGCCGGCTCCACGGCAGGATATTCAAAGGCTTTCAATGCTGGCTGTTCAAAGGATTCCCTCCCCGAAAGCAGTGGCCAGCTGCAGTGACAGGGGTGGTCTCATCCGGGTCCTCAACTCTCAGCGTTAACGTTAACGTGAGACTGAGTCCGAAGTCCAGAGCCAGGTTCCAGACTCCGTGTTCTAAAGGCTCACGCACAGCCACCCCTGGGGGGGGGGGGGGGGCGTCTCCCAGCCTAGAGGTTTCTATGGTCCAGTTAGGGGGGTCCAACCAGCCACCAACATTTGGAGTCTCATGGACTCCATTATCCCTGGGCGAAAGGATACTCGAATCCCAGGTATGTCAGTGATTTCCTTCTGAAGCAGTGTGTTCATGTCTACAATAATGTGTGCAAACAAAACAACGTAACTAGTGCCTACTTAATGCCAGGCCCTGTATTGGGCATGGGGGCCATACTGGGTCTCTGGCCATGTGAACCTCAGCCCTCGAGGCAGGCCTGCAAATAAATGACAATGGTTGCTTTTAAAAATACAAATTAAAGGGACTTCCTTGGTGGTCCCCTGGTGAAGACACTGCACTTCCACTGCAGAAAGCAAGGGTTCGATCCCTGTTTGGGAAACTAACATCCTGAATACCTCTTGGCGTGGCCAAAAAAATAGAAAAAAATCAAAATTAAGAATTTTAAATCCTCTATAGACAAAGAAAGCATAGGGAGGGCCACTCACCGCACCATGCCCAGCAGCAGCCGTGGGGAGGCAGCTGAGATGGGAGCTGGAGGCCCTCTCTCGGTGTCCCCAACACCGAGCCCGGTGGGCAGACAACCACACGTCCCTACCCTCGTGGCTGGCAGCGTCTGTCTTACAGGCAGACAGACTGACACACGAGGCGAGAGTCTGTTAGCAGTGCAGAGGGCTTGCAACGTCGCCAAAGGCCCAGTAGAGGAGAAGACATTGGTGCAAGGGACTTGGAGGTGAGGGGGCAGGCTGTGAGCACCTGGGGGCGGCAGATGCAAAGGCCCTGAGGTGAGTCAGAAGAACTAGGAGGTCGGGGAGGGAGGCAGTGCCAGAGGCGAGGGAGGGAGGTGACCGGGACGCGGAGGTGCAGCCCAATACGTAAAGAGAAAACGAAGCTGTGATGCCGGTTATGTGCTCTATCAGTATGCCAGAAGCCACTTATTTATACACCTTAAGTGAGTGAACGCTGTGGGCTGTAAATGGTAAAGAAAGTCTTTCCCCCTAAAAAAAAAGAAAGAAAAGCCGCAAATACACTACCCTGTGAAAAAGGAGATGTTCCAGCGAGAGCCAAACGCCTCCAGCCCCTGGAGGTGACCACTGACTGTCTGCGGGCCCTCCGTATTTTCCGTGCACTCACATACAATATTTCGCACAGCTCTGCGCAGGTCCATTGTGACGTCGGGCACACTGTACCCGGGCACACTGTACCCGACGGGCTGTACAACTCGCTTTTCCACTCATCCTGGTTTGGTTGTTCATCCTGGGTAGAGCGCCGTCTCCAGTTTCTGACTATTATAAACGACAGTGCAATGAACACCCTGCGCACCTGTTTTTCTAAGGTAGAAACCGAGACGTGGAGTTGATGTAAAACGTTTTGTCAAACTGCTGTTGTGTAGTCACTCAGCCGTGTTCATCTCTTTGCGATCCCATGGACTGTATCCGCCAGGCTCCTCTGTCCCTGGGATTCTCCAGGCACGAACACTGGAGTGGGTTGCCATTTCCTGCTCCAGGGGATCTTCCTGACCCGGGGATCGAACCCACACTGCCCACATTGGCAGGTGGATTCTTTTCCGCTGAGCCACCAGGGAACTGCTACCACTTTAATAATTTTTTTTTAATGCACATACAAAATGGTTGAGAAGGGGCACCTAACTCTTCCTGGCAGAGACACGCGGTGAAAGAACGAGTAGAAATTTGCCGAAGTACTCACTCTGGGGTACTGCACCAGAGGCGCCAGAGTGCTGGTGCTTTTCCAACTCCAGGATTTGATGTCTGGATCCCCAGAGCTGTGCATGAGGCCAGATGCCGCCCGTCTTACAGGCGCGCACAGCCGAAGAAATCTGCTTCTTGCTCCCTCGAGGCTGGAAGACTGTTTCCACTGCAGGTTATCAGAGTCGGACACGTCTACACCCCTCCTAGGCAAAAAAGAAAAGAAAAAAGGAAAAGCAGCCTTACTTTACCTGGGAGGCTGACTTTTTATCTTCCAGAAAGGTGTTCTAATGCATCAGAGAAAATATCTGGCCAGACAGCTACCTGACTGGCTAACCCCCAGCTCGTTGGTCAGTGGTTCCGGTTACAGGGCCAAAGGGCTGGGAAGGAAGGAGACCTCAGCCTTCCTATCCCTGCCTGGCCCCAACACACCCAGAGCTTAGAGAGCAAGGTTCTGGTTCAGATGGGTTTCTGTCCACCGGGACCGCCCTAACGCATCCCCTCATTCTCCGGGTTGGTTTGCCTCGGCTCATTACCACGCGCAGCTGGCTTGAACGGGAAGGGGGCTTCCCCACACTTAGGGAGTATGGTGGTCCAGGCGAGCTGGCCGGGGCTCCCCTGGATTTCCAGCTAGAAGGGTGGAGGGGCGCGTGGGTGTGGGGACACGCCCCCGGCAAGAGAACTAGGCGGCCACCCTCCAGCTCCCCCAGCTTCCATCCTGCACCCAGCCCACCACCACCCCCCATCCCCGGGGGCACACTCTGCACAGGGACGGAGTCGAAAGAGGACGGATCCCGGAGTGGGAAGAAAAGACGGGGCGCGAGGAGCGCCCCGGGAGCGACGAGGGGTCGCCCAGATTGGGAGGAGGCCAGGCGGTGGCAGCCCCACGGGGACTTTGGGGCCGCTGGGTCCCCAACCCCAGCCCCCGCCAAGCCCACCCGGGTAAACACGGCGCCGGCTCCGCTCCAGCGGCCGCTAAGCCCCGCCTTTCGAGAAACCCGGGGTCCGCCCCTGGAAGTGGTGGGCGGAGGGACCGGAGGAGGGGCGCTCGGCCGCGCTGCAGCGGCGCAGGCCGGGCGTGGAAGCCGGCATGGAAGGCGCGGCTAGTGACCCGTACCGGCGGCCGGCGCGGCGCACGCAGTGGCTCCTGAGCGCCCTGGCGCATCACTACGGGCTGGACCGCGGCGTGGAGAACGAGATCGTGGTGCTGGCCACCGGCCTGGACCAGTATCTGCAGGAGGTCTTCCACCACCTGGACTGCCGAGGGGCCGGCCGCTTGCCCCGCGCCGACTTCCGCGCGCTCTGCGCGGTGCTGGGGCTGCGCGTCAAGGGGGCTGCCGCCCCCGGGGAGGCCTCCGGGGAGACGGCCGCTGGAGACACGAACTCTGGGGACGTGGTCGCCGGGGACGCGGCCGCCGGGGAGGCCGCCGACGGGGACGAGGATGCGGAGGAGGAGGCGCTCCTGGCGCTGCGCGCGGAGCCGCCCGAGCTCACCTTCCGCCAGTTCCACGCGCGCCTCTGCGGCTACTTCGGCACCCGCGCCGGGCCGCGTCTGCCCCGCGGCGCTCTGAGCGAGCACATCGAGACGCAGATCCGCCTGCGCCGCCCGCGCCGTCGCCGCCGCCAGGCGGCCCTCGCGCCCAACCCCGACGGCGGCCCGGACGGCGAGCGCCTGGCGCGGCTGGAGGAGGAAAACAGCAGCCTGCGCGAGCTGGTGGAGGACCTGCGGGCCGCGCTGCAGAGCAGCGACGCGCGCTGCCTGGCGCTGCAGGTGCCCGCGGCCGGGCGGAAGCGGGTGGGCCGGCGGGGACGGGACTGGGGGGCCGGCGACCGCGCGGGCTGAGAGCCCCTCCCGGGCAGGAGAGGACGTGCAGGGGGCAGCCCGCCCGGCTTGAGCCTCCTTGCTTCCCAGCCGCTCCACCCCACTGGGGCCGCTCCCCTGCGCACATCCCCCATTCTGTCCCCAAATCCCAGTCCCACTGAGGAGACCATCCTCAGCCACACCGTCTCCTCTTGCCCTCTGATCCAGCCCCGGACGCTTCCTGGAAACCCCGACGGTCTCACAGAGGCCTCTAGAGGCTTCCCGGAGGCCTAGGAGACAAGGTGGGAGGAAGACTCCCTCCCGCCCTTAAGGAGCTCCCTGCCTAACTGGTCTACCGGCAGCTCTGTTCACTCAGCGGACACTGGGGAGGCCTGCTCGGGGCCAGGCCTCGCGTCCCCGGTGCTAAATAGTGCCACACTGTCAATCAGGCAGGCCCAGGCCGCCCAGCGCCGCGGAGGCCGGGCGCCCCGAGAGGCACGGACCCAGGGCTGGCGTCTGCGATTCGGTCAGCACGCACCTGAGCCCCAGCCTCGTGCCAATGCCGACGACAAGAGCCGCGGGACCAGACGAGGCCCAGAACAGCCTCTGAGGGGGCTGCCTGCTCCCCACGCGGCGGGGGCCGGCCCTGGAGGGTGGGGAGAGGCTGAGAAGCGCACAGGGGTGGAGGCGCAGGTTTCAGGGGCCCAGGCAAGGGCGGCGCCAAAGGCATCCCAGAAGCAAAGCCTGGGGCGGGAAGATACTCGTATTGTGTGGAGTGAGCTCGTCCAGGATCATTCGTTCTGAAGTCTTTCCTGAACACCTACTGTGTGCCGGGCCTATTTTAGGCACAGCAATAAACACAGAAGGAAACCTCGCCCTTAAGGAGCCCCTGCCTAGCAGCTAAGAGTGGGGAGGGTGGGGAAGATGCACCCGCCCATGCAGAGAGGACCACCTCCGTGGGATGGAGGCGGAGTACCCCAAGGGCAGGAGGTGGGTAGAGAAGAGTCTGGGGACTCGCTGGAACCGCCAGACGAGCAGAGCGCGAGCTTCGGGCCTAGTGGCCGGCACCCATTACCACTGGACGATGCGAGCAGAGTTAGGGTGAGGGCTAGCCGAGCTCACCCCGTGGGTTTGCTCGCGCGCTCTGGGCCGGGTCGGGGTCCCGCGCGAGGCGCTCACCGCCTGCCTTGCCGCTCTGTCCCGGCAGGTCGGCCTCTGGAAGAGCCAGGCGGGCGCCCAGGAGGCGGCGGCGCGGGAGCTGCGGCAGGCGCGGGGCGCGCTGGCAGCGGCCGAGGCCCACGCAGGGCGGCTGCGCCGGGGCCAGGCAGAGGTGCGGCGGCGCGCGGAGGAGGCCCGGGAGGCGGTGGTCCGCAGCCTGCGCCGCGTTCGCGAGCTCGAGGCGCTGGCGCGCCAGGTGCCCGGCCTGCAGCGCGGGCTGCGGCGGCTGGAGGGTGAGCTGCGGCGCTACAGGTGAGCAGGCGCTGGGGCCGGGGATCCCCTCCCTCCCCACTGGTTCTCACGTTTCCCTGTTGTTCTGTTCATGGATCCACCCACCCATCCATCCATCATGGGCCTGTTCACCCATCAAGTCCCTCTATTTACCTGTTCATGGTGGGGTGGGCAGTAGGATATATTTATTCATTTTTGTTTTGACTGATCAGTGCAATACTAATGATGGTAACAGCTCCTGAGTACCTGAAATGGGCCAGCCTCTGAGCTAAGCACTCAGGTGACTTAACTCACTGAGTCCTCCCAGCCACCGGCCCTGGGAGGCAGGTACCATGATGTCCCCCTTCTCCAGGTGAGACAGGCACCGACCCCTTGTGCTAGCTCCACCAGGGCAGGACACTGGGCTTGGGACCGAGGTTCAAATCCCGGCAGGACCTCTGATGTGACACCTGGGGAAAGTCCCTGGCCCCCTCCGAGGCCCTGTTTCCTCGGGTGGAATGGAGACTGCAGCTCTTGCCTACCCGAGTGGCTATGAAGATGGTGTGGGGCCCTGCCTGGCTCACTGAGGTGCTCAGGGAACGGAGCTCCCACCGTTTAAAATTCCAAGGTGCCCAGCGTGCCTTCCACACGTCCTGAGTGCTGGCTCTCTGCAGCCGCTGTGCAAGGCAGCAGGGCTATCACTGGGGACTCGACGTTCTGAAATCCTTGCCCTGCAGGGTCCCCAAAACTGACACAGGGGGAGGGCGCTGGGGGGGCGGTTACTTGGCCAGGGAGGGGAGGAGGGGAGAGTACTCCAGAAAACGGAAATGGTGTAGGCAAAGCGCATGGACAGGAGGGACCTGGGCCCCGGCCAGAAGCTAGGAGTGGCTGGAGGCATAGAGCAGGAAAGGCAGGCAGGGACCGGGCCAACCAAGGTCACGGTGAGGACGTCAGCCTTCCCTCGAGGCAGCATGAAGCCATGGAAGGGTTCTGGACCAGGGGGGTCACAGGAACAGACTTGCAAAAAGTCACTCTGTTGTGATACAGCTGTGACCTTGACAGGGAGGCGAAGGGCGGGAGGCGGGGGTTGCTGTCCCTCCACCCGAAGGGAAGGTGGTCTGGCCTGGACTGGCGGGCAGGGCAGCCTGAAGGGGTGGCTTTGAAGCTAGTTCCTCAGCGGGCAGACCACGTCCTTGAGTTCTGAGGTGCTCTCAGTGGGGACACGAGAAAGCACAATGCTGGAGGGAAGATGCCTGCTCCAGGCTAGCCTCTTGCAGCTCCAGATGTTTGGACAGTCACTTCCTGTTTGCAGAGCTGATCGGCTGGGGAGCGGGGCCGTTGGCTTAAGGCCCGTGTCTAGCCTTGGATCTTCCTCCAAGAAGAGAAATAAAGGGTCTCTTCTTTCTTTTGCCCTAAAGTAACTGTCCTTTAAAGCATGATGGTAAAAGTAACTGCAAACATTCATATAGCTCTTTACAGGACAAAACATGGATCCACAGCCAATGCATAATTTAATCATCTCAAGACTGTGCAAGGGAGAGGTTCTGCCCCATCTTACAGACTGTGGGAAGTGAGGCTCTGAGAAGTTAAGTGACATACCCAGGGCCATATAGCTAGAAAGTGGACAAGGAAGGTCTGTCTGCCCCCACAGCCTGCGTTCTTTCTTTCTTTCCGCTTCACCTTCTTTGTTGTTGGTTCATGGGTACAAGATGGCTGCCGCAGCTCCAGGCCTCACGTCTGCTATCCAGACATGAGGTGGACCAGGGACATTGAGGGCTGGATTTTCTGCTAGTGAGTGTTGCCTTGACATTCAGGGAGAGGCCCCCCCACCACTTCTCCCTCTGGAACTTGTACCTCCTTCAACTTGGCCGGAACTGCATCATGTGGCTGCCTCTACCTCCAGGAGAGTCAGGTGATGCTGATATCCCAAACAAAACTGGGGCTCCTGGTTCGATCCCTGGGTTGGGAAGATCTCTGGAGAAGGAAATGGCAACCCACTCCAGTACTCTCGCCTGGAGAATCCTGAGGACAGAGGAGCCTGGCGGTCTACAGTCTGTGGGGTCACAGAGTCGGGCACAACTTAGCAATGAGACCACCACCTTAGAAAGGGAAAAGGGAGCAGATGCTGCAGAGGCTCCAAGGCTGTGCCCAGTGAGTGAGGAAACCAAGGGCCAGACGGGGCCCTTCCTGTGGTGGTTAGGTGACGGCTGTCACTTATTTCCCGCCCAGCGCTGGGAGCAGACCTCCTCTGTCTGTTTTCTGTAGTCCGAGCTGGCAGGTTTGCAGGCTGACTTGCCTCCAGCGCTCTCTGTCTTTAAAGCGAGGAAAGGGAAGGGGACAGGACAGCCAAGAACACTGGTCACAAAACCAAGCTCGAGGGACTCAGGACCCAGCTGAGCTTCCCCGCTTCAGACCAGACTCCTTCCCCTGCGGAGCCCCTCCTTGGGTGTGATCTCAGCCACTCTTCCGCTGTCCAGGAGGAACTGCTGTGAGTTCTTTCTCAAAGCTGCGCCTTCTCCTCCCTTCCCAGGCCTCGCCCCCTCTCATCTCTCTGGCATTGCTGTAACCCGAGCCTGCCCAGTTCTGGTTCATGATGGGGATGGCCTCCCTGAGCCCAGCTTTGACAGAAGTCAGGACCCTGGAGGGTCCCCCAATCATGGTGGTGGTGGTGGCGGGGGTGATGGTTCCCTCTCTGCCTCCACCAGGGCCTGATTCTGGGCTGCTTTCTAGATGCGTTTCTTAGCTCAAGGTTTCTCACTATGGTGAGGAATGGCCCCACACCTTAGGACAGCATCCCGAAGCAGCCATTGGGGTTTTCTCGCCTCCGTCCCTGGATAAGACAGCCCCTGGGTGGCCCCCTTCCTGCAGGGGCCTCCTTGTCTTCATGCAGCACCCAGGTCCCCTGCCCCTGTGCCACCTGGGCCTCAGACCCCCAGTCCTCTCCCCTCCAGGGCATTTCGGCTCCCCCGCCCGCTCCCCACACAAGGCAGGCATCCTACCTTATCTGTCACCTTGGCTCTGCATTCTCCTAAATGGTAGGGTTTTCTCCAGCACTTCTGCTGGTTTGTAGATAGAAAGGGCGCCTCCCATAGCACCTCCATCCACCGGCTTGACCAGGAGCCTAAGAACAGACAGGAGATATGTAGGCCATTGGAGATACTCACATATTCATCCCGCATTTCCTAACCACCTTCCATGGACACAGCCCGGTGCGGATACGTCGGGTACACAGAACGGACACAGGCGTGCCCACTGCCCTCTGAGGGTCCCTGGGCCTGAGCACATCAGGCCATGAACTTGCGCACTGGGACACACACGTGCTTTGTGCAGAGGGCCCAAGGGGGCGGCTGCTGCTTGCAGAACCGTGAGGGTCCTGGATCTCACACAAATATTCCACACATCAACGCAGTCCACAGCCCCCTGGAGCTCACCCAGCCAGCCAGCCTGCAGACAAGGACTGCTGGGCCCACCACGGCCTCCTCGGGGCTCCTGCTGCCCACAGCTGGCCTCCTCAGTGTCACACCACCTTGTCCCAGGCAGGAGACTCGGCTCCTCCAAATCCCACAAGACAGTCCCTCCTCCCGGCACACGTGTGAGCAGAGCAAGCATGACTGATGATCCCGAGGGGAAGACACGGATTACGATGCAAAGATGCGGTTTCACACGGAATATTGAACACCGTGATTTATACGGTGTCGTTTAGCCCTCCTGTGAGTGTTTCCCTGTCACTTCTCCCGAGCTATACCCAAACCCTCTCCAGCTTTCTCCCTGTTGTCTCTTCCCATCAGCCAGGTCTCTTAATGAGCACCAGAAAGTCTGACTCGCTTAAAAAAGCTGGCTTTTACTAAAATTTAGGCAACACAAGCTTCAGGCATGGCTGGATCCAAGTATTCAAACAACGTCACCAGGATACAGAAGCTCTGGGCTTCACTCCCAGGCCAGGTCTCTCCGCTGGCAGCCTTTGGGGCATTGACATCTACAAAGCTCCGAGTCTAGTAGAAAGATCATCTCTTGCCTGAGGCAGCCTGCTGGAGTGCTAGGCTGAGCCTCAGGGGACCAACTTGGAAGCATGTTCATCCCTGAACCCACGAGGAGTCAGGATCACGTGATGCTCTGACCGGCCAAACTATGGTGACTGACCTGCCAAACGTACACCTACCCACAGTGAACCCCGTTGAACTCTGCATCTGAGATCCTCCCAGGAGAATCACAGAAGTGCACGTCCCAGAAATGTTGAACAATACACACCCCAAAGTCAGCTCTTCCAGCCCGCTGAATGCTTTGCGGTGTTTGGGAGCACTCTGCACCCTCACCAAGCTGTGCTTGTGCCTCAAAAGTTGCAGGGAGGATGGGCCAATCAGCCCAGTAAGGATGGGCTTATAACCCATCTCCGGCCCCAACCCATGCACCCTGCGAGGAAGCAGGACTGCTTGAGGTTCGTAGGCCAGCACCCAGTGGCAGGACCAGCGAGGGACCAGAGAGCGAGCCGCCCTGCACTCAGGGACTGCGGATTCTCCTGAAGCCTCGTGTCTCGGCCACCTGCCTGCCCGCCCCCCGCCCCCCGCGTGCTGTCGAGGAGAAGCTGGCCCTTTAAGACACCTGGCCCCAAGGCCGGGGGCTGGGCTCTGCTCAGAAAGGGCAGAAAAGCCAGCTCAGCTGGAGCTGAAGAAAGGGCCTCCGCGGCTTTGTTGTGCTTGCAGGGGAAGGATGAAAAGATCAGGGTTGGGGGGAGACAGAGAAGGGCAGGGGGCAGTCCACTGGGCAGCCCTCCACAAAGCTGAGGGCTTTGCGGGCCATCCCCTTTCTCCCGCCCCACCAGAAGGCTCAGCCTGGAGGGATGGGGGGCAATGTCAGGGGGGCAGGAGGGGGGGGGGGGGGGGGGGGGGGCAGGGGGCCATCTGGGGCAGAGGGGGATGCAGATCCCAGTAGCCTGAGAAACCAGCCTGTGGGTGGCCGCTCGTGGGAACCAAGGCCTTTCCCAGGGACAATACCCCGGCTCACAATGCCCCACCGGACCACCCAGGGCCGAGCTGTAGAGGGGATGGGGCGGGGGCAGGCTTGGGAGGCCCAGCCTGGCCTAGACTTGAGTCCCAGCTTTCTCAGACACTTACATGGGCCCTTGAGCTGGTCCCTGCCCCTCTGTGAACCTCCCTTTGTGAAGTGGGAGGGGACCCTGCACCCCCAGCTGGGTGAGGGTGATCAGTGAGGTGAGGGCAGGGCGGTGCAGACGGGGTGCAGCTCTGGGGTGCTGACCTGTGGACGTCATTCTTGTCTCTGAGCCTCTGTATCCTCATCCATAAAACAGGGCAAGAGCAGTAATTATCCTGACACCCACTTCACAGGGAATTTGAAGACAAAGTGCCAATACAGACAAAGCACCTGGAGCGCTGCTCAGCACCGAGAAGGTCCTTGATGAAGCTGGAGATGACTATTACATCCGTCCCTTATCACAGCATCCCCCATAAACAGTAATGGTAATAGCAGTCGGTGCTGTCGATATGACCTGGAGTCTGGCCCCCAAGAGCCCGCTGTGTGTGGGGACCAGCACAAGCGGTGGACGCTGTCCGCGGAGTGTCTGGCCCTGCCAGGGTCGCAGAGTGTGGGCAAGCAGAGAGGAGGCATGCGTGATGCAGCTGGGGCATCTCTCGGGGAGAGCATCCCTTGAGCTGGGTGCTGAAGGGTGAACAGGAGTTTTCTCAGGCATGGCAGGTTCAGGTTGCTGGAGGTGTGCAGGTCTGGTGCCTCGAGGGAACAGGGAGACGGACTGCGGCTGGCGGGTATGAGGTGGAAGGGCAGAGAGGGTGCTGGAAGCGGGGGTGGGGAGGGTGAAAGGCCCTGAGCGCCGGGCCGAGGCACGGGGCCTTCGCCCCAGAGAACGAGCAAGACAAACAGAATGAGGTGACTGCGCTGAGCCTCACGGCGCCCTTCGGTCTGTGCCGAGAGAAGGGCAGCCGAGGAGACGCGAGGCGAGCAGGCTGGTGAGGGGGCTGTTTCTGGGTGCAGCGCCTGAGAGGTGTCGGGCCACCGGCCCACACCCCAAGGCCTCACCTGGAGCTGGACGGAGCCTCTCTGTCCTAAGTCTCTGTTCTAGGACGCTTGCTCAAGGACGGAACCTTAGGATCTGCAGGATAAAACGGACAGTAGAGCGGGAGGCGGCAGAAGCGTGGACAAGGGGAGCCTTCCTCTGCGTGGAGGAGCTGGCAAGTCTGGGTGTCCTCCCGTCAGGCTGGGTCGGGGAGAGCAAACACCAGTGGGGTCACCCCGGTGCCAGCAGAGCCCTCCGATGACCCATGGGTGTCACGGCAACACGGGCCGGATGCGGAGCCACGACCTCGGGGGTCGGGGAGTGCACCCCATGCCTCAGGACCCCCACATGGTCACGTTCACAGTCACGGACCCCGAGAACCGGGTTCAGCCAAGGGTCCCACCGGGCACAGCCTGAGGAAGCGGTGATTGGGCGACTGTGGCTCTTCCTGACTCCAGGGGCTCCTGCCGGGGCACGAGAAGCCCTCAGGGGGCAGTTAAGTGAACGTGTGAAGTGTTAGTTGCTCACTCTAGTCCGGTTCTTTGTGACCCCGTGGACTGTATCTGCCACACTCCTCTGTCCATGGGGTTCTCCAGGCAAGAGTACTGGAGTGGGTTGCCATTTCCTCCTCCTGGGGATCTCCTCAAGCCAGGGATGGAACCCAGGTCTCTGCATTGCAAGCAGATTCTATACAGTCTGAGCCACAAGGGAAGCCCCAAGTTGGAGGCTATCAGACTGCTCATGTAACTTATATGCAGAGTACATCATGCGAAATGCTGGGCTGGATGAAGCACAAGCTGGAATCAAGATTGCCGGGAGAAATAGCGGTAACTTCAGATATACAGATGACACCCCCCTTATGGTAGAAAGTGAAGAGGAACTAAAGAGCCTCTTGATGAAAGTGAAAGAGGAGAGTGAAAAAGCTGGCTTAAAGCTCAACATTCAGAAAACAAAGATCATGGCATCTGGTCCCATCACTTCATGGCAAATAGATGGGGAAACAATGAAAGACTTTATTTTGGGGGGCTCCAAAATCACTGCAGATGTGACTGCAGCCATGAAATTATAAGACGCTTGCTCTTTGGAAGAAAAGCTATGACCAAGCTAGACAGCATATTAAAAAGCAGAGACATTACTTTACCAACAAAGGTCTGTCTACGCAAGGCTATGGTTTTTCCAGTAGTCATGTATGGATGTGAGAGTTGGACTATAAAGAAAGCTTAGCACTGAAGAATTGATGCTTTTGAACTGTGGTGTTGGAGAAGAGTCTTGAGAGTCCCTTGGACTGCAAGGAGATCCAACCAGTCCATCCTAAAGGAAATCAGTCCTGGGTGTTCATTGGAAGGACTGATGCTGAAGCTGAAACTCCAATACTTTGGCCACATGATGCAAAGAGCTGACTCACTGGAAAAGACCCTGATGCTGGGAAGGATTGGGGGCAGGAGTAGAAGGGGACAACTGAGGATGAGATGATTGGATGGCATCACCGATGCAATGGACATGGGTTTGAATAAGCTCCGGGAGCTGGAGCTGGACAGGGAGGCCTGGCGTGCTGCAGTCCATGGATTCGCAGAGTCAGACACACTTAGCGACTGGACACCAATCTGTGCAGTAAGTGTTTCCTTCAGAAAGGGATGGCGACCTGGCCAAGGTCACCCAGGCAGTGAGGGCACAGCCCAGGCTGGACTAGTCCTCAGGGGCCCAGGAGTCCCAGGCTCTCCTGCTTCCGCCAGGGTGGGGCTCAGGAACAGCCTCACCTCTGTGCCTCTGGTTACGCTGGGGATGCTCTGGGACCCCACGCTCAGGAACCCCGCTTTTCCAATTCCAGGCCAGGCAGGTGGCCTCAGGCACGCAGATGGGTGACCAGCAGAGCATGTCGTAGGTTCCCCAGGCCAGGGGCAGCCTCCCAGGACCCGGGTGGCCTGCCTGCCAGACCCATCAGTTGCCTTTGGCCTGATGGTAGTCCTAGGTGACGGGGTCCCCCTGTGGCCCCAGCGTCCTCCACTCTGCCCACGGGCACACCTCCAGCTGCGCCAGCCTCTCTGTTCCTCACACCCCAAACCTCTCCCTGTCTGCTTCAGGCGCCCTGACCACCCTGGGGGACTCCTGACAAATCCATATCCATCCAGCCGTCTTAGCTACATCCCATGACGTCTTCAGAGGCCCTGGCCTCTGCTCCGTCATCTCTCATAGCCCCTGGCCTTCCCATCTTTCATGTATTTTTCCCCATCTTTCATTTATTTCTGTCGTGACTTCATCGGTCCCGGGCGGCCCCGAGGAAGGCAGGCTTCCGCAAGTGGGGGCCCTCCACCACATGCACCGTTTCCAGCACAGACACGGTGGCTGCCACACGTCATCTGTCGGATGCATTACAGAGTGGAATTAACAGCCTGGACTGGAGGGGGGTGCTCGGACACCCCCTTGCACCGAGTCCCCAGTAAACGCAGCACCCCTTGTTCAGCCGGGGACCAGAAGCAAGGAACAGTCGAGAAGGCTCCTCGGCCAGGAGCACCGTCTGCCACTCCACTCTGAGGGACTTATTTTCAGCTCTTCCGCCAAGGTCCCCCGCTGAGCCCGTCTTCCTACTGTTGTTCTCTTGTTTGCACACGGGAGTCTCTATTTCCTGTGAGCCTTCTTTCCTGTGAGCCTTCGCTCAGGAAAGGCAGCTGGCCTGCGAACCTCTGGGACCTCTGGCTGCCTGGCACCCCCCTGCTCCTAGCCAGGCCCCGGGTGTCCACTCTGCCCAGGAGCTTCCTGCAGTTTAGGGGCCGCTGGGTGTCAGAGGGATGAACACAGGGAGGGAAGCAAACACGAGTGACGTTTTCCATCCAGCTCAGAAAAAGCTGAATCCCAGGGTGTTCGACGGTCTCCGACTGGACCGCCTTGCTGAGCCATTCGGTTACAGCCCAAGTCTTTCAAACACGAACCCGTGGTTGCCAGGGGCGTCTTGCAGATGTAATTCAAGTCCATAACCAGTCGCACTGGAGTAAAAGAGACAGATGATCCTGGATAATCTGGGTGGAACTGATTTAATCACTCAGTAGGCCTTTAAGCGAGGCTGAGGGCTTCCCTGAAACGCAGGGGTTCCGCTGCATCCAGGGCTCCAGGCGCCTTGAGCCCCTCCTCTGGATTTCAGACTTGCTGGGCTGGCCCCCCAATCACGGGGGCCACTTCCTGGGGGTAAAGCTCTTGAGGCAGCTCTGAAGGTACAGCCGTGAACACAGATGGGCGTCCCGTACTGGCCCGCCTTCTCGGGTTGAGCCCTGACTCGTGCAGGGGCTGGGGCAGGAGGGGAGCGGGGTCCCCGTTTTGGCGCACCTGTGGTGCGAGGCAATGCGCTTCACACACACAGCCTCGTGTGACTCCCAAGCAGCGCTCTGTTTCACACTGACCGTACTATAGGCTGCAAATAACAGAAAACTCTGCTCAGAACGGCTTAAAGCCCAGGAACCCTGACGACCCCGCATGAGAAGCCCGCGCTCAGTGACGTCTGCGGGTGCCCAGGTCTCCACGCTCTGGCCCCGTCTTTCTCGGCTTGTTGTCTTGGTCTATCGGCAAAGGCCCCTCGTGGCCACAAGACGGCTGCCACGGCCGCAGGCCTCACTGCCACATCCAGAGACAGAAAAGTAACTTCCTCCTTCAACTCCTCTGTTCCCAGAGATTCTCCTGAAAGACATCTTCTTACTTCTCACCGGCCAGGATCACATCATATGCCTGTTCCTAAACAAGGCTTTGGCAAAAAGAAGGAATCACCATGGTCAGCTTAGACCAACCAGATGTCCTCTCTGGAGGCACTTGGCCCCTTGGAGCCTGATGGAATAACTGAGATTACGCCAGCGAGACAGATGGGTGCGCCTGTTGGGCTTGTTGTCTTTGGTTTCCATGCAACCATGACAGAACCACCAACTTCGGCACGCAAAACAACATCCATTTATGATCTCACATTCTGCGGGCCAGAAGTCCAGGCAGGCTTGCCTAGTTTCTCTGCCTGGGCTCCCACAAGGCTGCAATTAAGGTGCCGCTGACCTGGGACTCAAGAGAAGAATCTGTTTCCAGGCTCACCCAAGGGGAGCTGAATCCGGCTATAATCCGCACCCTTTGCTGGCTGTTGGCAGGGGTCCCTCTCTACATACCACCTCCCCTGGCCCCGTTCATTCCCCAGCCAGCAGTGACCCACGTCCTTCTCACACTTCACACCTCCATGATTTCCTCATCTGCACCAGCCAAGACATGTCTCTGTTTTAAAACTGTGAGGAGGTGGAGATAATACCCAGGCTTAAGGTCAGCTGTCCCATATAATGTGACACCCTCCCAGGAGGGACACCTCACCACATTCACGGGTTGCAGGAGTTAGGGTGTGGGATCTTGGGGGTCAGTCCTAGAGGACAAGGTATCTCCGTGGGAGCAGGATCTCCACCAGAGACGCCCTGGACATTCATTCAGACGGCCTGTTTGTCTCAGTGACCAGGTGGGCAGTACTCCTGGCACTGGATGGGGTGGGTGGTTCTCGGGGACACAGGCCTTTGGGGAGGTCCTGTACCACCCACCAGGGTTACCTTGTACCCCAAATGATTTCCAAATGGCCAGCTAGGTGTTCATCCCACGAAAAACGTGCTTTTCACTGTAATTACCGGAGACTGCCACCCGACTCTGCTTTACATATAAACAGAGTGCAATGCTGTGTCAGCTGAGGAAAGGTTACGTTACGGTTTGTTTGCAATTTTCCAAGGGTTGCTCATCATCTCATAAACACATCACAGATGACAGAGCTTGTGAAGCTTACCCAACTGGTACAGAGCTCTGTTCACCTGAGCGCTGCCTGAGGTCCCCCAGAGCGCTGAGTGGAGGCAGGACCTGCCTGTGTTCAGAAGCGCCGTATTTCATTTCAGGGACTCAGCGTTTACCGGTGGATGAACAGGGGATTGAGATGGGGGCTGGGGGGCAGGGGCAGTTGTGGAGGGTCCCGCGGCCACGCCAGGGTGCTGGGGGCAGAAGCCCTCTCTCCGCACCGCAGAACCCAGGGAGCTTCCATCCGCTGGAGGCCCGGAGCTGGGAGAACTCAGGAACATCTGGCCCTCGTCTGGCCATGTCAGAGGCCAGGCCGGGAGCCAGAGGTGGCCGCCGCCTCCAGCAGGAGGATGACGTTGAGGGTGGGGGCTCTGGGCGGGGAACAGATGTGCGCGGCTGGAGGGGACACCCCCAGGACAAGGGCTTGGGTCTGCTGGGCATGAGGGCACGAGGGGACAGCGGGCAGCGAGGGCCCGCCACCCCCAGAAGGGCCCGAGCAGGAGGCGTTCGGCAATGCCTATGGGGGACCGGCCTCTGTGCAGACGCGCCCCAGCCCCTCCGTGTGTCCCCGGGGAGAGTGGCCCACGTGGGCAGGGGCAGGGGTCGCCGGCCGGGGAGGGTGTCCACCAACCTTCTTGGTCCTGTCGGCCCAAGTCCCAGGCCGGGTCTGGTGCATCTCCAGCAGCCCCCTCCAGTGCCAGCCTCTCTCTTCAACAGAGAAGCAACGGCCTGGCTCCGAGGCCGACGGAGAGCGAGCCCCAGCTGCGCTGGCGGTTCTGCTGTCATTTTCTGTGGTTTCCTGGTTACCTCCTATCTTTGGCAAGAGACGTTGACTTCTCGCTCTTGGTGATACTGTGTCCTGTGAAAGGAAATCTGTTTGAGTCAACAGTTCAGCCAGGGACCCCAGACGCCTGTGGGTGGGGGAGGTCCTGCCCACCCTCTTGCCTGGAGGGCCTGACCCTCGGTGGGCTGCACAGGGGGTCAGCCACATCCACAGGCCTGGGACGGCCCCGGGGTCTGAACGCTGATGCCCTTCTCACTGTCTTTCTGGAACAATCCAAGCGCAGAGGGGCAGGAGGAGCTGAAATCCTGTCGGGCGCGGGCCTGTGCCCACCTGACCCACCCTTCCTCACATCACCTGACCTGCCGGCAACGGTGTCATTCATCCAGCCCTCATGCATTCATTCATTCATTCGACAAACCTCGGCTGGCCGCTCAGCCCTGGGCTGGGCCCCTCCAGGAAACAGCAACAGTCGCTGAAGACCACGGGAGCTCAGGGCGTCCAGGTGGGGAGGCAGACGAGAGGGGGGGCACTGGGACCAGCCTGGCAGCTGGCTCTCACCAGCTCCGCCTGCTCTGCACCTCAGTTCGCTCATCTGTGAAATGGCAGGAATGAGAGGGAGTCTTTCTTAGGGCCACCGGGAGGAGCAGACGAGTTTTTCCATTAAAACACTCCGAGCACACACACGGTGATCTATAAAGCAGGTAAACAGCAGGGACGGCCGTGCAGCACAGGGAACTACGCTCCAGCCTGTGATAACCTGTGACAGAAAAGAAACGGGAAAAGAACGCGCGTGCATGTGTATACCCACACATATCCCTTTTCAGGTTTTTCATATTCCTTTTCATATATGTATTTATAGACACACACCACTGAGTCACTTTGCCATCCACCCGAAACTAACATAATACTGTACACTCACTAGACTTCAGTGTAAAGTTAAACGTGCATGTCTAAGGGGAAGGACACTCAGAGCAGGATCCGGCACCCAGGAAAGTGGTGGCAGTGCTTATCAAGGATCCAGAGGGCAGCGGACGAGGGTCAGTGAGCTGTCTGGCCGTCTGTGGCCTGAGGTCACCACCAGCCATGAGCCGGAGACCAGGCGGGCCCCCGGGCCCCCGCCCCCCCATGGATGCTGTGCTAAGGACACGGGCATCCTTCTCTAGGCCGTGGGAGCCACTGAACCATTTCAAAGGGAGACAGGGACAGGGTCGGAGCTGTCTTCTGGAAAACGGCCAGGACAGCACGAGCTGACAGCCTGGGCGCGGGGGGAGAGACAGACACCCTTCACAGGTCACAGGTCCCCTCTCTGTGACCTTGGGGCTGGAGCTGTCCAGGAAGCCAGAGGTGCAAGTCGGGGGTCCACAGATGACCTCCGCCTGCCCCCAGGTCCGCTCCCGGGAACAACCCCACGCATTGCGTTCTTGCAGGAAACCCCCATTAAACCACAGGCCGCATGGTCCAGCCCCGGGGCCAAGAACCGTCAAGTTTCTAGGCCCAGAATATTCCAGTGGAGCTTTCCACAGCTACTGCAGGGGGGGTTTGCATCAAGGAATTCTACACAGAGAGACGCATCCTCTTACCCTGAACCACTCGCGAGGGCCCCCTGCACGTCAAGGTGGGGAAGTCAGCAGGCCCTTTGTGTCAAGCTGACACACGCACGGCTTCCCGGTGGCTCAGTGGGAAAGAGCCCGGCTGCCGACGCAGGAGACGCAGGAGACGAGGTTCGAGCCCTGGGTCGGGAAGATCCCCTGGAGGAGGAACGGCAACCCACTCCAGTGTTCTTGCTGGAGAATCCCACGACGGAAGAGCCTGGGGCTCCAGTCCTCAGCCTTGCTGTGACCCCCAACCCCGGGCTGGCCTCTCCATACGACCTCCAGGTGGCCAAAGCCAATGGCCACTGCTTGGGGGGCCAAGATGGCGCCCTCCCCTGGCGGGAGCAGGAGGAACAGATGCAGGAAGACAAGGAGGCCTCGGGGATTGCACGGGGCTTCCAGGAGGAGGTGACCGGGCAGCAGCCACGGAGCGGGGGAGCTCATGAGGAAACAGGATCTGAGGGCCTAGGCCTGCAGGCAGATCTGGAAGCCGGGGTGCTGGCTTCCCTGTGAGTGTGCATGAGGAAGAAGAGAGACAAGGTCCTCGGATTTAGAGTCAGGACGCAGAGGACAAGCGCAGGAATGGGCACTGGGGCGGACGGGCGCCTCCTGGAAGCCAAGGGCCGGGGGTGTGCAGCCAGGGGGCAGGCGGCTGACAGAGCGTGAGGGGAGCAGGCAGAGAACAGGCTGGGAGGCTCGCTGTTCCCAGGTGGTGATGGCCCAACTCGCCCGTGTGACACGCGAAGGGCCCCGCAGCTGCCGGGACCCCACAGAGAGGGGCCGGCCCGTGGCCCGGAGGGCCAGTTCCCAGACAAGAGGAGCACCTCATGTTTCTCCACAGCTGCGTCGCGCCTCTTGGAAAATTCCAGAGCGTGCCCTCGCCTGTGGTGCTCTCTCTCCCAGCTCTGTCCCCGCTGGCTTCCCCTTCCTGACTCTGCTCATGTGACCTGTTTCTGAACTTGGGCTTGGGCCGGCCACTCTGGGAAACGGGGGTCAGGACTGTCCCTGCCTCCCTCCAGGCAGGGTGTTGGAGGACCTGTCCAAAGCCCTGGAGCAGCGCCTGGCACCTTGCAGGCATGCTAAGGGATGTAGCTGTTGCGGTGCTGACACAGCGGGTAGCCCTTGGAACCAGCCTCGAAGACCCAGTGTCTGAGGGGCGTGGGGACGTGGGCCAGCCTCTGCTAGGAAACTGTTGCTAAGGGCTGGCCCCACACACTTGGCTTGTTGAAGCCCTTAAATAATTTAGGGAAAGCAGAAGCTTCTCACAGTGGGAAGACTTGGATACTGTCCATCGTTGTCGTTTAGTTGCTCAGTTGTGTCCGACTCTTTGCCACCCCGTGGACTGTAGCCCGCCAGGCTCCCCTGTCCATGGGATTCTCCAGGCAAGAGTACTGGAGTGGGGGGCCATGCCCTCCTCCAGGGGATCTTCCCAACCCAGGGATCGAGCCTGTGTCTCCTGCATTGACAGGTGGATTCTTTACCTCTGAGCCACCAGGGAAGCCCATTCCGATGCTATTAAAAATTCTACCTGTTGAAGCCCCTTACTGTTTACACACCTCTTCTGTCAGGAAGCTCACTACCTCCCAAGAAAGCCGATTCCATCCTCGGTCAGCGGTCTTTGTGAGAAAGTGATCCTGTACCCTAGACTTGTGTGTCTTCCCTTCTGGCTGTGACGTGAACCTGTGGAGTTGAGACGGTCTGTCCCCTCCCCAGTTAGACCTCAAATGATACACCCTAAGCTCTAGTTTCTCTCTGGACCAAGAATCCACATCCAGGGGGTCTCACAAGTATTACTGTCGAGCCCCTTCCCATTCTCGGCTTGTGCTGGAGGTTGGGGGGAGCTGAATGCAGGGCGTTATCAGAGTTAGTGGCTCATAAAACACAGAAGGCTGGCACTCCTGGCCACCCTGATGGCTTCCTGCCCCTCTGCCTGCTGGCGCAGGGCTAGAGCCCAGCAGGAGCGGGGAGGACCTTGGAGGGAGCAGGGAGGACCTCGGAGGGAGCTGGGAGGACCTCAGAGGCATCGGCCCAGTGCTGCGCCTGCAAAAGGGGCCCCCAGTCCCACTGCCAGTCTCTGCTGGCAGCGCTGGGGTGGGAACCAAGGACCCTCGCCCTTCTGGACACAGAGGCTCCTCAGAGGGTTTTGCCTCTAGTCCCACTGGCTAAAATCGCGTCACAAGCCTATGTCGTAGCCACAAGGGAATTTGGGTGACAGTCCACCGTGGAAAGCTGACTCTGCCATGCTGGCCATCAGGTAGGGGGCCAGTGGGGTCAGCCGCAGAGAACACAATGGGCTTTGGCAGGCATGTCACAGGCAGCTTAGCCTTAACAGTGGGGACTCTCCTGCAGGAAACTGGAGGAGCCCCTGCCCACTCAACACCTGTGTCTCCCCCACCCACAGGTCAGAGGGCGCTCAGCTCCCAAGCTCACCACGAGCCAGCCCAGAGCCACACAGCAAGAGTAGTGAACCTGAGGACGGTGGGGCCAGAGGCCCAGACCCCCCGCACAGGAGCCTGGGGTCCGACGGCAGCCCGGCAAGCAGACCCCCGGACCAAGGTTTGTCCCGCACACCCAGGGGCCTGTCTGCACCGAGGCCACCATCTGGCATCCAGACAGACCCCGCCCTCTACCTGCTGAGGCTGGGCTTCCTCAGCCCCCCGCAGGCCTGAGCGCAGACACCCCATAAGGGAGGGTGGATTCCAGGGAGGCAGGC
This sequence comes from Antilocapra americana, assembly GCA_007570785.1. Lineage (NCBI taxonomy): Eukaryota > Metazoa > Chordata > Mammalia > Artiodactyla > Antilocapridae > Antilocapra > Antilocapra americana. The sequence goes on from ML660201.1 coordinate 54,479,621, forward strand.
TCTGGCTCAGCATGCTGTAATATGTCTCCTGCAGTGCTGTGCAGGAGTGGGTTGGGCACCCAGGGAGTCAGAGTAGGAGTAAGCTCCCCATCATCAGAGGTGTGCAAGCAGGACTGCCTGGTCACCCCTCAAGAAGGCCACAAAGAGGCCCATTGCATTAAGAACCTGGGTCTGCTGGGTGTGCAGCATCAGGAGCAAAGGAAAGCAGATTGAAGCTATCTGAGCCGGTGCCCCAGGGCTCCTCCGACTGGGCTAAAGGCAGGCGTGGGCAGGCTGCCAGGCCGCCAGCCCTCTCACGCGACTTCAGAGGCCTTGGGTACTGGGACAACTGTGACTATAGTGACACCAGGCGCACACACACACAGCAGGAAATCCCCAGGAAGAAAACCAAATTGCCAATACTGGAAACATGATATCATGGTCAAAAAATTATTGACCAGTCACCTCAGTTCTGGTTCTACTGGGTCTGGAACACCTTTTACTAAGAACACACAGAATGGTGTGTTCTCTGCAGCCACCCAGCTAGGTGTCCAAAATCAGGACACCCGAACCAGGGGTGCCCAAACCTGCCAGTCCATCAGGATCACCCAGGAGCCTCATAAACACAGGTGCCTGGGGCCCACCCCTGAGCGCTGGGGGCCGGGCCGGTCAGGACATTGTCCATTCGGCCTGAACTGCTCTAGTTCAAGGGAACTTTCAGGTCGACCTAACTCACTTAGAAGCCCCAGCAGGCTTCTGGCACAGTCAGCAGAGCCCCATTGCCCCGGCCTTGCCCACCAGCCTCTGCCAGGCTCACTGCACAGAAGGTGTGCCCCTCACCCGCAGCAGCCAGGCCCACGCCCTCCAAAACCTGGCGGGAGGAACAGGGATGTCCTTCCTCCCTGGAAGTCTGAGTCGGGGTTTGGCCTGACGGTCCCTGGCCCCCGCGGGGTCCCCAGGCCTGCCCGCCTGCACCAGTCAATGGCCGGGGGACTGGGCTCTGACTGCCAGGTTGGACTCACAGGTTCCCCCAGCCTGGGCGGAGCGGAGGCGGGAGGGCTCCCAGGGGAGTCGGGGCGGCCCCCAAAGAGGGGGCCCCTCCCCTGCCTCTGTCCCTGTCCGCAGCCCGTGCTTCTCCAGGGCTGGACGAGCAGCTGTTCCGCTCGGTCGAGGGCCAGGCCGCCTCTGATGAGGAGGACGACCCCGAGAAGCGGCAGGAGACGCAGCGGCCGCCGGCTGAGGTCACGGTGCTGCTGGCTGGTCTCTCCAGCTGTGGGCGGAGGTACGTGCTCCGGCGAGGACGTCCAGGATCGGGCATCCCTGGGGCCGGGCCCCCACAGTCACCCTGGGAGCACGGGGCGGCACCTCTGTGCAGTGACAGGCCTGGAACGTGGGCGGCTGACCTCCTGATTCACATCCAGGCTGCACCCCTCCCTGCTGTTTCATGCTCTGTCCCTGGATCCATTGGTGGAAGCGAGCCGATGGCCCTGGGCACGTGTCTGGGAGAAATGAGCAGAGCCAGGGCACACTTCCTGGTGGCTTAATTCCCCCTGATCCTCACTCTGGTGACCACAGTCCCCGAACCTGCCCCACAGCTCGAGTGTGACTCCCCACGTGTCAGACCCTTTCCTAACCCACTGCTCTCAACACGTAAGCCCGCCCTCCCCCTCACCGGTCAAGTCACCTGATTTCTGAGCCTCAGTCTTCCCATCTCTAAGATGGGACACTAACACTTGCCTGGTGGAGGATTTGTGAGGATTCACCATCGAGGGTATAAAATGGCCCCATGGGACCCGATCCCAGCAGGTACTCCACGGGGCGGGGGGGCCGGGGGGCAGCGCTGACTCTTTTATTATAAAGTCTGCCGATTTTCTTGGGTCACTGTTATCACCAGTCTGGTAAGTCAACAAGCACATGAAGCACTCATGATATGCCAGGCAATCTGAGGGCTCCTGGCAAACAGCACTGACCGAGACAGGCTCCCCCCTGCCCAGGAGCCTCTGTTCTCCTGAGTGGTGACAAGCGTGAGAAAGAGGAGGGGGCAGGACATGCTAGGGGGCCGATGAGAAGGTGCTGTTTGAGCAGAGATCTGAAGGGAATGAGGGGAAAGCCTTTCGGGCAGAAGGGAAAGCAGGTGCAAAGGCCCTGGGGCACCAGGGAGGGGCCTTGAGGAGGCTGCTGTGGGTGGGGCAGAAGGAGCGAAGCTGAGTGGGAAGGAGGTAGGGGAGGTGACGGGCAGACTGGGCGAGGCCTCTGGCTTTTGCTCTGATGACACGGGGAACCGGGGAGGGTGTGGGCAGGGGTGCCATGGCCCCACCTAGCTTCAGGGTAGACAGACTCGGTAATAACGCACCCCCTCTGAGGCTGGAGCAGACTTCGGAAAGCAGCCCCCTCGGTGCCAGGACTCTCCCCTGCTGCAGGTGCGATGACCGGACGGCCAAGAAGCTCATGGCTTACTTCAGCCACTTGGGCAGTGCCAAGCATGCTCACACCCTGCGGGAGCTGGAGGCCCACGTCGCCATGCTGGTGGAGCAGCTGGGGTACCGGGACTGCGGTGCAAAGACTCTGAGGACGCCTGAGGAGGAGGTCAGCGGGGCCTCAGAGGCTGGGAGCCAGACCAATGGCTAGTCTCTTACAGGTGGAAGGACTGTGAGCCATCTCAGCCAAGTCCTGGGCCCCCTTCGCAGATGGGTAAACCAAGGCCCTGAAAGGAGATGGTTTAGATCTAATGAAGAATATTTTGACTGCACATTAAAGGATCCATCTCAGACCAGCTCAAGAGAAAAAAAACAAAAAACAAAAACAGGAATTTATTACCAGATGGAGCTGGGAGAATGGTTTCAAAAGAACAGCTAAGATGAGCTTCAGGCACAGCTGGATCCAGGGACTCAGATTAAACTGTCCCCATCTGTCGGCTCCATTTTTCTCATGGGTGCTGGCCTCACTTTCCTCATAGACGGGCTTTCGCCATGTGGTAGGACGAGGGAAAGCTTAGGACTCCAGGCAGCTCTAGGCTCCCACCAGCCTACTTAAAAAATCCCAGAGGAACAATAATAGCCCCGTACAGTCAATCTCAGGGAAGAATGCCAGTGGTCGGCCTCAGTCACGTGCCCATGCCTGGACCAATCTCTGTGATTGGCAGCTCCATCAAAGCCAGATGAAATGCAAGAGAGACACCTCCCCCAAGGAAAGCTGGCTGTGGAGGGGATGAGGGTGGGGTCAGGCAACACCAAGAGCCGTGTCCCCATTTCAATAAGACCATTTGGCATTTTTTCCTGTCTACTCCGTGGCATCACAGTCATCAAATGTGGAATGCTACAGGCAGCTTTCATTTCACTAAGCCCTCAGCACAATGCCACTTTTGCAAACAGGTTTTGATAAAAAAGAGTTTATATTTATAGTCCTGAAACTCTAAATCTGTACTGTGGGTTTTTTTTTTTTGGGGGTTATTGGGGTGGTTTTTTTTTTTAACATATCTGTGGTCTGATGCAGTTCCAAACGGCATAGCACCCACTCCTTTCTAGTTAAATCTCAAACAGGAGGCTGGGGAGCTCAGTTCCTGAGACACGCAGACCACACTCCCAAGTCCACAGGCCCTGTGCTCTCCACACCTTCAGCTGCTTCTCTTTCCCTCTGTCTGTCAGGGTCAGGAGCGGGGCTGCCTCATTCCTCCCATCCCTGCTTTAGAAGGCAGGTGTCCCTGTGGCATTCTGCAACTCGCCACCCTCTGCCCCCTGGTGTTCTGGAGGGAGCAGCAGCGTCGCCGCCCCCTGGCCAGGGCTGGGCCAGTGACTGAGGCCGGGCTAGTCGGGCCCCTCTCCTGGGGCTCCCGTCTTGAGGGAGGTGGGGGATGGCGGGAGAGTGTTCTCAGCTGCAGCCCCCAGCCAGGAGTCTCCAGCTGCTTCTCCTGCCTCACCCTCCACACCCCCACCCCTCGACCTTCTCCAGCCATCTGCCCATTCTGAGGACAAGCCACTAGCCCGGCAGCGAGTTCCTCCTCGGCTCACACTGGCCCGATTAGCCTGTTGCTTGCAACCAAAAGAATTTAGAAAGGACAAGCAGATGGATGGAGAGGAGAAGGAATGATGGAGTCCTTCCACCAAAAAAGGGAGCGTGTACGTTGGTACATCCGCCTGACCGACCGTATGGCCCTGGGCCAGGCGCGCAGCTTCTCTGGGCCTCGGTGTCCTCCCTGGGGAGACAGGGCCGTTCGATCTGTAGGCTCAGGGGCCAGATGAGATGACCCCTATGGGAGGGGCGGGCGCTGCCTGGGGGTGCTGCTGTGTGCACGGGGCCGAGGGTGGCAGGGCAGGCCCTGAGCCCCTGGTGTCCCCGCAGGCAGAGCTGCAGCAGAAGGTGGGCGAGAACGAGCTCCTTCGGCAGGAGCTGCAGATGGTGGAGACAGAGAGGGTGCGGCTGTCCCTGCTGGAGGAGAAGCTGGAGGACGTGCTGGGACTCCTGCAGAGGCTCCGGGACCTGGTAGGCTCACGGGAGCTGGCATACCCAGGGCTGGGAGGGGCCTGCAGGGGTGGAGCCCATCTGCTCAGGCACTGCTCTAGGCTGTCCCCACGTAGGCGGGTGTCACCTCTACTTCCAGAAAGAGCTCAGGGAAAGTGATCCAAAAGAAGGGGAGGTTCTCTAATTCATTTTATGAAGCTAATATAACTTTGATCTCAAAACCAGATCATTTAAGAAAATAAAATTATAAGCTAGTGTTACACTGAAATATGGATGCAGAAATATTAAATAGCATATCAGCGAACCAAACGTGGCAGTGTTTAAAGGAACACAAGGTGATTAGCTGGATTTATCCCAGGAATTCAAAGATGGTTCAAGATCAAACATCTGTTAACACAGACCACCTGATTCCTCTACCTCTCAGCTGGTGGCTTCAGGCAGAGTTCTCATTTTCTCAGCACTGCTTTTTCACTGGTTAAAATGAGAAGAAAATAAGTTGTTGCAAGGATTAAAGGAGCTAACACATCAAAATGCTCATTTTCCTGGTCACTTCCCAAGTGCCTACTTGGGCGCAGGGACAATGGTCTGTCAGCACGTGATCTGGGATTAAATGGGTCCTGCTCGCTGCGCCAGTACCCACCCAGAGTCCGAGCAGTTCGGTCATCACAGGGATGGGGGCCAGGAAAGGCCCATGGGCTGGGGGTGGAGGGCAGGGTGTGGACTCTACCTGCCCCCAGGGAGCCACACAGAAGCCTGTGGGGGCCACGAAGCCCCACCATTGCTTGAAGATACCGAAACCTTGGCCAGACTGGCCCTGTCTCCATTTCTTTTTTTAAGAACATATCGAAAAAAGCCCTGGGCAAGATTTTGCTGAGCGCGCTGGATGCTTGCAGGGACCCTGCACACGGTAGGTGAGCCCCGCTCTCTGACCCAATCTTCCAAGGCCTGGGCAGCACCCTGACCCAGCTCCTCCATCCTGAGTGTCTTGCCTGCAAAATTCTGCCTCATTCCTGGCCAGCCCACCTGCAAAGAGTACAGTCAGGAACAGGCTTCAGGAAGCTGAAAGTGCTATTTGAGAAGGACAGGGAGAGGACACTGTAGGGAAAAGGCCAAATGAAATGTGGCCAGACTCCGAGGAAGCCTGGCAGCTCCCTGCTGCCAGTTCAGCCCTGGGCTTAGTGTGGAGGAAGGACTATTATCACACCCATTCCACAGACGGGGAGACCGAGGCACAGAGAGGCCAAGGGTCAGCTGCACTTAGACCTCAGGTCTCTCCCTGAAGCACCAGGCCATGTGGACCTGTTGTTCAAAGTTCCGGGCAGCACAGTTTCATCAGGGCCAGCTCGTACCTGGCAAAATCAGGAGGGGAGACTCACTGGTGATGAGCCTGTGCTCACTGGCCTCCCCAGGCACCGCTGAGCAGGGCTCGGGTGCGTCTAGTGCCCTGACTGGCCCTGGGCATCAAGGAGGAGTTCAGAAACTGGGCACTAGAAGCTGCCTTCCCCGGGGTCCTCAGAGGGAGAGGAGTGGCCGGGGCTGAGGAGGGCCCGGGAGGAGGGCGGGCGGCTCTGCAGGCCACGGGGAAGAGAATGAGCCTCCCTGCTGCCCACTCTCTCTTTCCAGAGGGGACGTCTGGTCCCTCGGCCATGCTGGATGCCCTGCACCGAGCTCTGGCTGGCTGTGAGCTGCTGCGTAGAAAGCCCTCGGCCCCTGCCTCGGCAGCCCCGGCCCTCACCCACTCCTGCCTCATCTCCTGCTGAGGCTGCTGGCCCGGCCTGTGGGCAGCCTGGCCACCTTCACATCCTCAGAAGCCTGGGGTCACTGGCACCTTCTGAGACCAGCCCAAGCTCAGTGCCTGGCAGCCGTGCCTTCCCTGGGCTCCTCCGCGACTCCCTTGCAGGGCCTGCATTCCTGCTGCCAGCATCCATGTTGCCAATGGTTGCTGGATCAGCCTGTACCCGCTGCCAGCCCCCTGCCTTTGGAGTCGAGGTGCCCACTTTTCTGCCCAGCCCAGTCTGGAACCCCTTCCCTGGGCTCCCAGGATCTCTTCCTTTCCAGCGGTGTCCTCTTCGTCCACACAGCGTGACTGCTCCAGGAGCCTCGTGCCCCGCACTCCACTGAGGACACAGCCATGCCCCCGGAAGTGCTGAAGGCTGGACATGGAGCTGCAGGAACTCCCAGGGAGGAGGCAGGGATCATGGCAGGCTTCCTGGTGGAGGTGGCTTGAACTAGCTCTAGAAGAGTGGTTAGATTTAGATGGGCAGAGAGGAGGGAAGGGCATTTGATGCAAGGGAACAGGGAGCGCCCAAGTGTGCTGCCGTAAAGCACCCCATGAGTACAGAACCCAGAGTCCCTCTTTCCTGAGCAGCCAGTAGGTACCGGGCCCCATGGGTCACAGGCAGCAGCAAGACAAGCTGCCCGGTCCCGTCAACCTCAATCAAACCCTCAGAGGGAAGACCCGTTGGCGAGCACTGTGGCGCAGGTGGAATCAGTGCTGAACTGCAGCGGACGAGAGGGTTCTGAGAGTCCAGACGAGAGGGGCCAGTCCGAGGCAAGGAGGACGGAGCCCTGCAGAGAGCAGGGCGAGGGCAGGTGCCCGGCGGGGCTGGGGCCCTGATGACTCACCTCCCAGGCAGCAGGCACCTTGGGGGGCTTCTGACCTGCCTCTCGGAGGTGAGGGGGAGGGTAGCAGACAGGAAGATGTGGAACTTGGGAGCAAGGGGTCACCCGGAGGACACAGAAGAGGGACCACGGGGAAAGGAGGGCCAGGGGGCCCAGCAGGCAGTCCCGGGCGGGGACACAGGGAGGGCTGGAGGACGTCACCCGACCGTGCATCTGGCGCGGGAGTCCACGTGTGTAGTAAGATCCGCGGGAGTGGGCGGATACATTCATTACTGTATGTTAATGAAAAATAAAGGGGCAGAGACTTTCCTGGCGGTCCCGTTGTTAAGAATCCACCTTCCAACACAGGGACGTGGGTTCCCTCGTTGGGGAACTAGAGCCCACGTGCCACAACTAAGCCCCCGGGCCGCAAACTGGTGAGCTCATGAACCACAGTCAAAGAGCCCACGGACGCGGTGAGGCCCTGCGTGCTGCCACTGAGACCCAACGCAAGCAGGAAAAGATATTTTTATATAATAATAGTGATGATAAAAGGGACCAGAGAGACGCTCCTGAAGTGCCCCCGCCCCTGCGCTGGCCCCTGGAAGCGGCAAGCAGTGGGTGGGCAGGATTCCTGTAGATCCCAACCACACCAAGGTCCACCCTCAGGAGCTTCCTAATAAAACTCTTCTCTGACCTCTGCCTGGCAAGCAAAGGTGCACCATTGCTCGGACAGCCCTCCTCTCTCTGGAGGCAAGTTGACGAGATGGACTAGCATGCAGAGGAGCCCAGAGAGGCTGAGGGACTGCCCAGCACCACACAGCAAATCAGCACCCACGCCTGGGCTCAGGCCTGCTTTCTGAGCCCACATCTCACACGCTTCCTACCTCTGCCACCTGTGATTAGGGACCCCAGGGCTTGGGGTCTGGATCAGTCACAGCACAGGCTCAACCACCCTGATAAACGAACCCCCACAATACTCCGGGTCAAACCAAACAGAACTTTCTCTCCTGTTCAGAGGTGGGTGGGCGACAGAGCAGCTCTGCCCCACGTGGTCGCCCAGGCGCCCAGGCTCCTCCCGCTGTGTTGCTCTGTCATCCCCGTGGGCATCGTCCCTGCAGAAGCCAGTCACCAGCATCGCGTCTGCCCTCCGGCCCCCAGGAAGGAGGGGACAGGGAGCGGAGGCGCAGGCGCTCTGGCCCACGTGTCCTCTATCACCCGCTGGCCGTGCCTAGCTGCAAGCGATGCTGGGAAACGCCATCTGTAGCTGGGCAACCAGGTGACCAGCTAACGCTAACGTTATTACAAGGAAAAAGGCAACCAACAGGACCGGGGGCCAGCCACAGCCACCAGGCCACTCACAGCGGTCAGCCTGCCACAGCAGAAGGGGCCGCACGGCCCACGTACGGGGCACCCCTACAGGGTACGCCGTGGCTGGAGGAGAGCGCCCTGCTGGAGGACCCACAGCCCTTCTCCTACAAAAGGCCACGTCTCCAAGGTCGGCTAACGACCAGACAGCAAGACAGCAAGAAGAGCAGAATGAGGTGACAGAGAAGCATCTTCCCAACAAAAGAACAAGGCGGAATCCCAGGTCCGACTTCCCCGATGGTCTAGTGGGTAAGACTCTGCTTCCAACTCAGGCTCCGTCCCCGGCTGGGCAACTGAGCCCGTGAGATGCAACGAAGACCCGGCACGATCAAACAAAACCAAATGGAAAACAACAAAAGCCGCCCCCGACCCACTTCCCCACCAAGAAAAGATACAGCCGCAGGAGAGCGAAGTGAAGCAGAAACAGGCACTCTACCCGAGAAAGAGGTCAAAGTAACGATCATAAAGAGGATCAAAGAGCCCAGGAGAAGAAGGGGTAAACAGAGTGAGAAGCTGAGGCATTTCTAACAAGAGTTAGAAAGTATAAAAGCACCGCCAAACACAGATGAAAACTGTAGTAACTGAACATTTGAAAAAGACACTAGAAGGAATCAGCAGTAGACTCAGTGATGCAGAGGGGTTGATGGTTGAACTGGCAGACAGAAGTGGAAGTCACTGAAGCTGAAAAGAAAAAAGAACAGAAATGGGGCCAGTTTCCGAGATCTCTGTGATCACATCACGTAGTCTCACGTTAGCATGGCAGGGGCCCTAGAAGAAAAGAAAGAAACAGGGCAGAGAATTTCTTTGAAGACATTGTAGCTGAAAACTCCCCTAACCCGGGAAAGCACGCAGTTCAGGTGCTGGGAGCACAGAGAACTCCAACAGGAGCAAAAGACCACACTGCGACACATTGTAATTAAAATGGCAAAAGCTACAGATGAAGAGAGAACAGGACACACAGCGAGGGAGGGACGTCCCTGGAGGCCCAGTGGTTCGCACTGCAGGGGGCTGGGTTTGATCCCTGGTTGGAGAACTAGGGCCCCTCACACCACATGACGCAACAAGAAACACACTCTCACACACACACAAAAGCAACAAGTCACAAACAAAGGCCGGCTTCTCAGCAGAGACCGCAGGCCAGAAGGGAGGGGCACAATGTATTTAGAGGGATGAAAGGGAGAAGCCTACTCCCAAGAACACTAAGCCCAAGAATACTTTTCCTGGGAAGACTCTCATTCAGATATGATGGAGAGAGCAAAAGTTTTCCAGCACCACCAAACCAGCTTTACAGAGATGTTCAAGAGACCTCTTTCTAAAAAAAAATAAAAATAAAAGGCTACAACCAGAAACGTGAAAATTATGGAAGGAAAACACTCATTGGTAAAGCAAATACCCCCTAAAAGGAGCAACTTAACCACATACAAAGCGTGAAGGGAAGTGAAGGCGCTCAGTCGTGTCCGACTCTTTGCGACCCCATGGACTGTAGCCCACCAGGCTCCTCTGTCCATGGGACTTCCCAGGCAAGAGTACTGGAGTGGGTTGCCATTTCCTTCTCCAGGGGATCTTCCGGACCCAGGGATTGAACCCAGGTCTCCCGCATTGCAAGCAGACACTTACCCTCTGAGCCACCAGGGAGGCCCACATACAAAGCTAGTAGGCAGATTAAAAGGCAAAAGGAGCAAAGTCAATACCCACACTAAGCAGTAAGGGGATGCACAGAAGATGCAAAACGTGCTGTCCAAAACATCACAGTCGCTATGAGGGGAGGGGAGTAAAGATGCAGGGATGCTAAACTGTGTTTGAAATTAAGCGAGCAGCAGCGGGGATTCCTACGTGGCTCAGGGGTCAAGAATCCGCCTGCCAACATGGGACACCCACGTTTGATCCCTGGCCCGGGAAAACTCCACCCACAGCGGAACAACGCAGCCTGTGCACCGAGTCTATTGAGCCAGTGCTCCAGAGTCTGAGACGCAGCTACTAAAGCCACACGCCCAACAGCCCGAGTGCCACAGGAGAAGCCACGGCACCAAGAAGCCGGCTGCCCTTGGCCAGGGCGTCTCATGTCAGTCCGGGGCTGGTGGCGGGGGAATCCATCAACTAGAGAGCTGCCCCATCCTCCACAAAAAAGCCCACACGGCAACCAAGACCCAGCAGGGCCAAAAGCAAATAATTGGTTTAAAAAGATCAGCAGTGTCGTCACGCATACACAGACTGCTGTACATGAACCTCGGAGTGGGGAACTTCCCTGGCAGCACAGAGGCTGAGGCTGCAGGCTCCCAATGCAGGGGGCCCGCGTTTGACCCCCTGGTCGGGGAGCTGGCTCCCACATGCTGCAGCTGAGACCCAGCACAGCCAAGTAGATAGGTTTCTAAAGAGGAAGAAGCAGGAAAGCCTCACCAAAAGCAGAGCCTCCCGGATATCTGGGCCTGACATTCAAGCCACGATCCCGACCCAGAAGTTTCTCCTCCCTTGAGGCTCCTGGAAGCTCTATTAAATCAATTAATCCCTTCGCTGATGCCTCTCAATAAAGCTGTAGAGCTTCCTGACAGGGGCTTTGCAGCTATTTGACTCTGAAAATCTCCTGGTAAAATGCACACAGTCTTTAAGACTCTCCCTTTGACATACAAAGCCAGGTCCCTTTGCTCTGAGTGTGAGCTACACTTAGCCACTCGCGTCCAACAGAGAACAGAGGAGTTGACGGTGTGACCCTGGACACAAGTCGTGAAGGGCCTGGGTGGCCGCCTTCCTCCCCAAGCCAGGGGGACATCCAGGCGCCCCATGAGAAAGGTCACGTGACAGCGGTCCCCAGTCAACAGCCAGCAAGAAACCAAGGCCTCCAGCCATCAGCCCAGCTCACATCTCAGAAGCAGAACCCGCAGCCTGGGTCAGGTCTTCAGGCCGGGATCTGACCGCAGTATCCAGAACCGGACCTGCCCAGCAAAGCCACTCCCAAGGTCCTGCCCGCCCTCCTCCCAGGAACGGAGAGAACAAATGAACCCACCTTACTGCTTAGAGCTGCGAGCTTGGGGAACGCTGCTTCGTGCAGCAGCAACAGCTAACAAAGACACTTCTAGTGAAAAACCACGCTGCCTCATTCACAGGGAGATTCAGGAGTGTTCTGGAGGGTGTTTGGGTGTATGAGGAACCATCCGAAGCCTGACAGTAGCTGGAGGCAGGACGAGGCCCGGGACACTCCGCAGACTGCAGGACCACTCCAGGATACCAACATGCTTGGGGAAGAAGCAGGCCTGACGCAGTCCCTGCCGCCAGCCACGGGCTGGCACAAGGCACCCAGCCGAGGGCAGCCTGGGGGCCCGGGGCGGGAGGAGGGGCAGGCAGCCAGGACTCAGGGCTGGCCGTGTGCAGGCAAGGCCCTGAGTGCCGGTGGGAGCGCCATTGTCCACCGGGACTTCACCGGGAGGACAGTGCAAGGCGCCACCGCTGAGAGCAGCAGCCCCCAAGCGCAGGGCGACTCTGAGTGGTCCCTGGGCAGCTGCCCTGGCGGCAGGCCCTGAAGCTGGCCCTGGGTGGGCAGAGGCAGGAAGGGGCTGGACAGCCGAGTTCAGTCGCTCGGTCATCCAACCATCTCATCCTCTGTCACCCCCTTCTCCCCCTGCCCTCAATCTTTCCTGGCATCAGGGTCTTTTCCAATGAGTCAGTTCTTTGCATGAGGTGGCCAAAGTACTGGAGTTTCAGCTTCAGCATCAGTCCTTCCAATGAACACCCAGGACTGATCTCCTTTAGGATGGACTGGTTGGGTCTCCTTGCAGTCCAAGGGACTCTCAAGAGTCTCCTCCAACCCCACAGTTCAAAAGCACCAATTTTCTTCAACACTTAGCTTTCTTTACGGTCCAGCTCTCACGACCATACATGACCACTGGAAAAACCATAGCCTTGACTTCAGGAAAAACCGGAGGAAGGGATATTTGTAAACAGCCTCCACGCCCACCGCTCTCCTTTTGCCTTTTTCTAGCAAAGCTTTTTTGGGATTCTTCAAATGGTCTGCCACTCCTTAAAAAAAGGTTTTCTAGGAAATTCTGACTAACGCCCTCTCTCACCTCCTGTGTTGATCTGACTTTGCCCCCACCCACGCTCCCGCCCCGACCAAGGCAACGGCGCGCAGTCTCACACTCTGGGCAGCAGATGGCGACGGCGAGGTGCAGAGCCAAGGCGGGGCGAAGCCTCCAAGCAGGTGGGGCGGGGGCTGCCTCGCCCCAGCCCCCCTGGGATGCGCGGGGTCTCCCCACCACCTGTACTCAAACCGGCTCTACCGTTTTCTTGGAATCAGCTCCCTTTAAAAGTCTACGTCAAGGACTTTGAAAAGGAAATGCCTGTTCTAAGTCAGCGGAGGCCGCAGCCCTACCAGCCTTAACTGACTCCAGTTCAGTTCAGTCCCTCAGTCGTGTCCGGCTCTTTGCGACCCCACAGACTGCAGCACGCCAGGCCTCCCTGTCCATCACCAACTCCCGGAGCTCGCTCAGACTCATGTCCATTGAGTCCCTGACTCCAAGTTCCTGCCAAACAACTCGGGTGACCCCTGTGAAGGTTTCTGGCGGCCTGGAGGATGCGCCAGGGTTCCGGCGAATCTGTGGGCACAGGTTACAGGTGTGATGGGTTTAGGTGATGATCGCCCTCGGACTCTGGGAGGGCTTCTGGGGTGAGGTGCAAAGGCTAAAAGTGACAGCTGAGAAGCTGGGGGTCTTAATCTCCTCTGCTCCCAGAGACAGGAAAACTGCTCCAGGGGATAATGCAGGGTCCCAGGCCTCGAGATAAAGGGCTTCCTAAGCACCCTGCCTTACGAAACAGTGAAAAAAACAAAGGCTTTCCCACCAGGTTTGAAACCACCTACCAGGCTGCTCAAGTTTCAGCCGCGCCTGCTCTGTGAACAGCGCCCAGGGCACTTACCCTTGGGGCGAGGGGGCAGACGCTCGGCAGACAGCAGTGACTCTTGGTCTGCTGAAAGTCCGGGAGCTGTTCCAGGAGGCTTCCTGGAAGAGGCCCTGCCCTGGGTGGACCTGGAGGGATGGAGGGCCAGGAGGAAAGAGGCGTGCGGTGGGGAGAGGGGCCGAGGCTGACCTGCCAGAAAGCTGGTGGTCACAAGGTGGTGACAGGATGCTGGAGAGGGGGATGCTGTGGAGGGCCTGATTTCAACCTGAAGACTTGGGAGGTCAGACCTCTGTCGCCAGAGGCAGAAGTGGGCGCCTGGGAGACGGCGGTCCAGAGAGAAGGGGACCGATTGGAGCAGGAGGAGAGGTGGGCTGCAAACCTCACAGCTGCGACCTTTTAAGCAGCATTAACAGCACTAGCCCCTGCGCTTCAGGAGTCCTGTCCGCCTGGGAGACCTCTCATAAACGCAGACAAAACGGGAACGGAACTCTCGGTCCTGCAGAGTGCGTCCTGGTGGAAGACAGCGCGACGGCACGTGTGGGCAGCTGTGGACGTGGCGCGGGCTTTCCAGAGGGGCTGGTCTGGGCGCTAGTCATCTATGGGGCGCGTCGGGAGAAGGGGGCACGGTGCAGGAGCCATGCCCGTGAACAGGTGAGAGGGCCAGGGCTCCGGGCTCAGCTTTTCTCTCGCTGCTGTCATGAAGCCCTGCAAAGGCAGGGGTGAAGGCGGGGGCGACAGCGACTTCAGGGCCCCCACGTGCACCGCGGGCCTCGCGGGAAGCCTGGCTCTCGCAGGGTCAGCTGACTGTGAAACCCAGCACAGGCGAGCCCTGAGGTCGCAGTGGGCTCCCCAGGGCCAGGGGTCGGGCTGCGGGCTGGTGCGGGCCGTCCTAGGAACTCCTCCAGGACCAGGGACCCCTTGTGCAGGAGCAGGGCCGGTGCGTGCACGTGCATGCACGCACTCACAGACACACAGACACGCACGCACTCACACGCACGCACACACACGGGGATTTTACAGGACAAAGAGGGCATAAGCACGTGCCCAGACGGAAGGAGCCCAAGGAAGGGGCCTCTGTGCACACGGGCAGCGGGCAGACCTGGCAGGGAGCCTGACAGGCTGGGAACAGAAGGCCCCCGTCTCCCCCTAGGAAAAGCCCAGGCAGCCCGGGAAGTGGGAGCCCCCTCAGGAAGCCCAGGGGCTGCGCCCTGAGCCCACAGAGGCCTGTTGTGGGGAGATATGGGTGGCCGGGGGCCCTTCACGTCTGGGATCCCCGAATAAAAGATGCCACACCCACAGTGGAGCCCATGAATGCTGGAGACCTGCGGGTGTACCCCCAAGGCGTGGGCCCCATCCGGCCCTATGTGGGTGAGAAAACAGTCCTCACAGGATGGAAAGGAAAGACAGTGTTGCTGGATTTGGGGTTGAGGCCACATTTATCATCTTCCTGCTCATCGGCAGAGTTCGGTTTTTCCACCATGAAAACGATTTATTTCTGTCATTTTTTAAGCCATCTGTGCTGAGATAAGAAGGAACCCTCAGAGGCATGAGAAAAGAGAGCGTGGGCCTGGCAGGGGGAGGTCAGGTCAGGATGCACACCTGTTTCCCTGAACAGGAGGGATGCTCCTGTGGGTCTGGGGGCGGCAGGGTCAAGTGCCGCCGGCGTCACCTGCTTTAAGAACAGGATCAGCTGAAGGGAGGGGGCTCCCTGCTCCCTCCCTCCTGGCCAGGTGACTCCTGCTCGAAGTTGTGTGACCCTCGGCTCACAGCCTGGCTGATCTGGGCCTGTGTTCCTTTTGAGCCTGAACTATCTGAGTTTGAGGGTTCAGAACCGCCCCCCAGACCGGGGGCCTCAGACCCGCTTCTCAGCTTCGCCGTCCTTGGCTGAGGCTGACCACAACCACCGGGGAGGCCAGCGTGCCTCTCCCTGCAGCCCCCTCTCGGTGTCTCCCCTGGGTCTCTCTGGCTGCCAGAACCCCTTCCACCCGTTCCTGAGCATTGCTGTACCCCAAGGGGTTACCACCCCTCAGCTCCCCCACCGCCATGGGTATATGTTTTCCCATTTCTGCAAATCCCGTATTGACTAAGTTAATTTTTATAGCACAATAAAGTGTGTGTTAGCCACTCAGTCGTGTCCGACTCTTTGTGAGCCCGTGGACTGTAGCTCACCAGGCTCTTCTGTCCATGGAATCCTCACGGCAAGAACACTGGAGTGAACTGCCATGCCCTTCTCCAACATAAAAAAAGGCATATATTATTATTTTAATTTTATAATGTAATTGTAATATTTCAGCTTGATTTTAACTCATACTTTATGTTAAAAATATAACTGAATTAAATATACATGTTTCTTCTAAAGAGAACTTTATGTCACTGATACAGATGGAAAGCTGCAATCACTCCCCTGAGCCCAATGTCCTACGGAAACAGATATACCGCAGGTACAACCAAGGTCTTTACTTCTAGCTCGAGACTGATGCAGCTCCTTGTTAAAAAGAAGGATCGGAAACATTAAGGTGGCTCAGTGGTAAAGAATCTACCCGCCAATGTAGGAGACGGACAGGGGAGCCTGGCGGCCACAGTCCACAGGGTTGCAAAGAGTCAGACGAGACTGAACGACTAAGCACGCTAGCAAAACGTTGAAAGATGTGACAATGCAAGGCACCCTCCCCAGGAAGCCTTCCCAACCTTCCTGGTTCTCCCACACCCAGGACTGAGGCTCGTGGGGGACCTGTGGTCCGGTGGGTGCTCTGTTGTGCTCGCTGTGTGAGTTGCTCAGTCGTGTCCGACTCTGTGACCCCGTGGACTGTAGCCCACCAGGCTCCTCTGCCCGTGGGGATTCTCCAGGCAGAAATACTGGAGTGGGTAGCCATCCTCTTCTCTAGGGAATCTTCCCGACCCAGGGGTCGAACCGAGGTCTCCCACATTGTTTACTGTCTGAGCAACCAGGGAAGCCCAAGAATACTGGAGTGGGTAGCCTATCCCTTCTCCAGGGGATCTTCGAGACCCAGGAATAGAACCAGGTCTCCCGCATTGCAGGCGGACTCTTTTACCAGCTAAGCCACCAGGGAAGCCCCGGGATGCACTGCACCCTTCGATAAACGGGTTGACCTGCAGTTCTGTGCACAAGTTCCTGGAACCCCCAGGGCCGCCGCCTCTGCAGAGAGGCCCTCTGGGGCTGCCCACAGGGATAAGCCAGGCTATTTTCACCATTTCCTTCCTCCCATTCAGGCAGGGGTCACCACCGGCTGCTTCACACAGCGCAGCCAGCCACCGTGGCTTCGGCCAGGACAAGTTCAGACCACAGAAGGGGCGCCCCGAGGGCAGGTCGGTCCGGTAAGTGGCCCTCATCACCCAGCACCACCTCCCACTGTGTGGGCCCCTCCTGGAGGGTGGGGGGCTCTGGGTCCAGGCCTGGCAGAGAGAGGTGCCTGTGGCAAGTCTAGCCTCTGCCCCTCCTGGGGGGTGGGGGAAGGGGCATGGGCAGGCATTCCCTCTGCGATACCAGGTGCTTGGTTGAGTCAAGATTCATTGGTTTATTGCACAGACACTCCTTGGAAGCCTGCCACGGGCTGGCCCTGGTGGGAGCCTACCTTCGGACGGGGAGGCAGCCTCCACCAAGTCCTGGCGGGGCGGAGAGCCGGGCAGAGGACTGCGGCTCCTAAGAACCGGTTGCAAGCCTGGTCTTTGACGGAGCGCTGGGCAGCCCTGGGGAAGGAGCCTCCCTCTCTGGGCCTCCGTTTCCCAACTCTAACCATGAGCCTCGACCTCGGGCTTTCCAGATGGAGCCCGATCTGGGTCCCCTTCCCTACCCAACCCCACAACCAAGCAACCTCAGCCAGCTGCTCTGCAGACCAGGGACCCCATTAAAGTTCACTCTGCTGTGAACCGGGCAGAGGAGCTTGCATTCGTGGGCCAAGATGTGGTCGGTGGTGTGAACACCATCTGCCAGACCCAGGCTTAGGGGTACAGAGCGCTGAGGGGAGGCCCTGACCTGGCCTGCCATCATTCTGCTGGCACCGGCTGCCCCAGCCCTGAGCAGGGGGCTGGTGTCTCCCGCAGGGGGCAGGCGGGCCCACCCCTCCCAGGAAGGGACTGAGTCCACTCCTCACCCCCTCGCCGTAGCCACCTTCACCGTCCGGCCTTCTGAGCATCCCGGGAGAGCCAGCTGGCCTGGGTCCAGGGAGCTTCACTCCCACGTCCCCACCGCCCATTTCACGGAGGAGAAAGCCGAGGCCTGAGACGGAGGTGAGTGGCCCCTTGTCCAGTAGGGCCCTACTGGCTCTCGGGCCGGGGCGGGGAGCAGGCCACCAGGACCTCACTGCCACTGTCTCCGCAGCCCTCCTGCCCGATGCCCACGTGGGTGGCTCTGGTGTTGTTCTGGGCGGCCGCCGAGGCCTCCGAGGACTGCCCGGCCGCGTGCTCCTGCCGCGCGCTGGACACCATGGGGCTGCAGGCGGACTGCCGCGGGCGCGGGCTCGAGGCGCTCCCCGACCTGCCGGCGCACACGCGCCAGCTCCTGCTGACCAACAACAGCCTGCAGACCGTGCCCCCCGGTGCCTTCGACCACCTGCCGCAGCTGCAGGCCCTGGACCTGGAGCACAACCCCTGGCGCTGCGACTGCGGCCTCGTCTACCTGCGCCTCTGGCTGGCCGACCGCGCGCCTGAGCAGTTGCGGCGCCTGCGCTGCGCCGGGCCCGCCCACGTTGCGGGCCGCGCGCCCGACCAGCTCAGCGGCTCCGAGCTGGGCGGCTGCGGCTGGAACCTGCGCAAGTCCTGGGCCGACCCGGGGCCCTGGTGGGATGCGGCGCTGGCCGTCGTGGCCGCGCTGAGCCTGGTTCTCCTGGCTCTCCTGCTGTGCGCCGTCCCGGTGCCCCGGGCCAGCCCCCGGTAGCTCAGAAGAAACCCACCGCCCAGCCAGCCCTGATCAAGGCTCGCAGATGCTTCCCTCTTGGCATCCCGGAAACCTGCGTCCCTGTGTTCGGACAGACACTGATCCGGCCTTCCCTATCCCCCAAGTTCTAGTAAAATGGCTGGGTCCGCCTACATCTCCCGCCCTCCGCATACCCCCAGTCCCACCATCGCTGGGCACCCCAGCCCTTCCCCAGGGCCCGGGGTGGTTCTCATGCGCTGCTGGCTGCTGGCATCCACGCCCCACACTGGCCACCACCTGGGAGGGATGGTTGAAGCTCACATCCCCCATCTGAGGAAACCAGGGCTCTGATGGAACGCCTCGTCCAAGGTCACGAGCCAGTCCAGGCAGACGTGGGGCCCGAGTGGAGGCCAGTGTGGCCCCCAGTGTCTGTCTCACAGGGGACCCAGGGCTGGCAGGGCCCGCGTGTGGGCTCGGAGGCCCGCCTGAGCGTCTCTGGGCGCTTGGCCGCTGGGGCCCTCTCCAAGCTTCCAGCCGAGAGAACCAGCCTGAGCGCAGACGGCTCCTCAGAGAAACGTTTAATGGTTCAGGAATGTGTACACTCTGGCTCTGCTAAGTCTCCATAAAGGCAACTTTTCCCCCATGTTTTAAAAAATAGATTTGCTATAAAGACTCATGTATTCATAAATAGGCAATGAGAAAAACTCCCAAATACAGCCGCATCCTTGGGCTCAGGCCCCCCTGCCCCCTGCCAGTCCAGTGCAGGCTTGGGGGTCCCTGAGGCCCCAGCCCTGCTGCCTTCCCGGAAGAAGTAACTGAATTCAATATGAATTAGGAGCTTCCTCCAGCTCCGAGCTGGCTGGGGCCCGTGTCCTTGGGATCCATCCCCACCGGGCTTCTGGGACAGGGATCCACCCTCCGGCTCCAGGGTCCCTGACCTGCCTGCCCTTCTCCCGTGACCACCGTCCCCTGGTCGTCCTTCAGCCCAGACCAAAGACCGCCTGCACGGCTGGCCCACTTCCTCTCTTACAGCCCCAGGAGGGGCACACCCCTCCCACTCCTGATCTCGTAATTTATAAACAAAGGAAGAGATTGCACTGTTGGGAAGAGGCGAGCCGTGTTGTCCCACACACTTCCCCATTAACTCTCACCCAAGTCCAGGGCGGTCTGACAGAGGACCAGGGCCCAGAGGTAGTGAGGCCCCCGCCTGCCGGGCACCCCCGAGCAGGCCCCCAGCGGCCCTGAGCATTGGTGTGGGTGTCTGAGACTGAGGACCGGAACCTCGCAGGAACTCATTCTCACCGTGGGCCGTGAAGGACACGGACTCGAGGGCAGGGTGGGCAGCAAGGGGTCCGCCTGGACAGAGGCTGCTCCCAGGGGGCAGAGCCATGTGAAGGTGGACCACACCCCAGGGGGCTGGGGGCCCAGGAGGTGTCAGGGTGGGGGAGGGACCAGGAGGGACCTTCCACAGCCCTCCCCCCTCCCCGACATTAGAACAGGGGGCAGGGGTGTCCACCTGCAGCGTGGAAGCTCAGGTGTCGGGGACGGGGTAGGGCTGAAGGGAGGGGGCAGGAGGGACATGGCAGTGGGGTGGGGAAGGCCAGGAGCCCAAGGTGACCCGAGTTCCCGGCTGCAGCCCTGGGGCGGGGCCGCTGCTCCCTCCCCTGGGAGGCCCAGCCTCCAGCCCCAGACGCGGCTCACAGTGGCAGAGGAGCGCCTGGCGCTGGACAGCTGTCTCCCTTGGACAGTCCCCGCAGCCCAGGCTCCCTTCCTCCCTAAGGCCTTCGAGGCAGCCCTGGGCCCGGGCTCAGTACCTGTGCTACCTGGAACTGGGGTGGCCCGTCTGCCCCCCGGAGCGGAGCAGCTGCCCTGTGCAGGGCAGCCTTCTCTCTCTGCTGGGCCTGTACCCAGCACCCAGCTCTGCCTGAACATCCACCCAGAGCAGAGAGGTCCTGGGGTTGGAGGATCTCTGCCCTCGGCCCGAGGGACCTTTCTGAGACCTCCAGCGCGTGTTCTCCTGTGAAGGCCGAGGGCCAGGCCCCCCTCCCATCAGCAGGACAGAGGGAAGCAGGCAGCCTTCCCGCTCGTCTCCAGCCCACCCGGCCAACCCCTACCCAGCAGCTCCCAGCCCAACCAGGCCTGTATTGTTCCTTCGGGACCAGCCTGACCGCAGGGAGACCCTGGGCTCATTTCCCTGGTGTGCCCCCTCCACAGAGGGGGAGGGGAGAGGGGCTGAAAGGGGAGGGACTGGGGGTCGCCAGGAGAGACCGCTGGCTCCCCCAGCCCAGGGAATGGTGCTGCTTCCGAGGGCCCCACGCCCCGCTGTCACACTGACCTCAGCCCCAGCATGCGTGAAGGCCACGAGGGCGCCAGGCCGCGCCCTTTCTCTAAGCTAGACTGGCAGGGCAGGGGAGCTGGCGCCCTCACCGTGGCAGCAGGCATCTCCGCACGGAGGGTGAGACAGGGTGGCCTGAAGCATCCGTGCCCCCACCCCGCGCCCGCCCGCCCCGACCTCCTGACAGCCGGGGCTACAGAAGTCACTGCCCTGGCACCCTGAGTGGAGAAGTTCTGGCCCCTGGGCCAGCAGCTGAGTTCTGTGGGTGATGGGCCCTGCTGGTCCCGGGGGAAATGGGAGAGGAAGGGCCCGCTGAGGAGGAGCCGGCCCGGCGCCAGGTGAGGGCAGGCGGTGACGGAAGAAGGGGCCGCCGCGGCCGCACCGGAGGCCCTGGGAGGACCCAGGCCGGCTGGGCGCCTGGGAAGCCACAGCCCGCAGCAGCCTCGGGGGTGAGACGGGCCAAACCAGGAGGCGCAGAGCCGGGGCACTGCTCCCAGGCCCCTCGTGCCCCTCCCTCCCAGGCCTCCCTGTGGGCGCCCCGTCAGCACCCACAGCCCCAGCTCTCCGCGACGTCCTTGCTGTCCAGCTGGATGTGGTCGGCGCCCTTCTCGCTGAGCCGCGGGCCGCCATGCCGCACGACCAGCTCGGTGGCCACCCTCACGAAGGCCTCCTCCACATTGTTAGAGTCCTTGGCCGACGTCTCGATGGCGCACAGGATGCCGTAGCGCTCCGCCAGGCCCTGCGCCTCGGCCAGAGGCACCTCCCGCAGCTCCCCGAGGTCCGACTTGTTCCCTGCAGGCAAGTAGGGCAGCGGTGAGGCACAGCAAGCCTGGGGCTCTGTCCCGATTTTAATTCCCTTACCCCATCCTTAGGGCTTCCCTGGTGGCTCAGACGGTAAAGAATCTGCCTGCAGTGTGAGAGACCCGGGTTTGATTCCTGGGCTGGGAAGATCCCCTGGAGAAGGGGAAGGCTACCCACCCCAGTGTTCCTGCCTGGAGAATCCCATGGGCAGAGGGGCCTGGCAGCCACGGTCCATGAGGTCGCAGAGACTCGAACACGACTGAGGTGACTGTCACTTTCACTACTCCCTCGTCTAATCTTTTCCTTCTCTGTGCCAGAGGCTTGTATATTTTACTGACTTTTTCCTGCGAAATAGAAGCTGCAGAGTTGGGCAAAAAGAACGGGGGCCCTTAGAACTGGAGGCAGCCGTGGGTGGAGACCCCAGCTTCCAGCCGCCTGCTGTGTGACCCTGGGGTGACCTCTGAGACTCGGCCTGCCCAGCCAGGACACCACGTTCCACAGAGCAGGGACTGAAGGACAGTTAGCTGGCCCCTGGCAGGCCCTCCTTCAACTTGGTTGTTGTTATTTAGCCGCTCAGTCGTGTCTGACTCTCTGCGACCCCATGGACTGCAGCCCGCCAGGCTCCTCTGTCCAAGGGATTCTCCAGGCAAGAATCCTGGAGTGGGTTGCCATGCCCTTCTCCAGGGGATCTTCCCGACCCAGGGATCGAATCAAGGTCTCCCGCATTGCAGATAGATTGTTTACCGCTGAGCTACCAGGGCATGAAATTAAAGAAATCTGGTCTTGCTTTCTTTTTTTTGGGTAAAATCTTATTATGTTTATTATTAACCCTCTCCTATTTTAGAGGGGGACTTTTTAAGTCTCTGTAGGATCACAGGTTTTGATGATTTTGCTCTTCTGATAAGAACAATTCGGACTACAGCTGCTCTGAGAGCACGCCTCGGCTCTCCTCCAAGGTATAAGGGGATTCGTTATATTTTAGGTAATCTGGTCAGCGGCTCCTTGGCCCAGTTTATGCAAGACTTTTTTTATACATCTTGGAGAAGGAAATGGCAACCCACTCGTTTTCTTGCTTGGAAAATCCCATGGACAGAGGAGCCTCGTGGGCTCCAGTCCATGGGGTCACAAGAGTCGGACACGACTGAGAGATTAAAGTGACTTCCATAATGTGATCGTAGGGACAACAAAGAGAGGCATCATAAAGATCTAGGGAGTCCCCTGGTGGGCCAGTGGTTAGGGCTCAGCGCTTGCAGTGCTGGGGCCGGGGTTCAGGTCCTCCAAGCTGCGTGGTGTGGCCGAAAAACGCACGCCGAGAGCCTTGAAGCAAAGACCGACAGCTGGTCTGGCGTCTGTAAACGCGGTGGCAGCCAGTTTCCAGGGGGGCGCCCACTTGGCCCCTGACTCAATAAACGGCAAAGCGAAGCGTGCGTGCCGCTCATGCCCGAGCGCAGACGGGCTCGTTTGCTGTGCCAGAGAGGTCGGTGTCTCTGAGCCATGAAAACAGCATCCATATCATCCGTTTTAAAGCATTTGTGTCTTTCGTAGCTCTGTGCTGCAACACCTGGAAGTGGACTGGTGGTGTTGGGTCTGCCCCCGAGTGCTGTGCAGGGCAGGGATGGGGTGCTGAGACCACTGTGGGGGGGGACCTGCGCGTCTGCTGATGTGGGATCGTCACGCGGTTCCCTTCTCGTGCTTGTGTGGAATGCTCTGTGGGGAAGGCTTTCTTCTAAGTCCTGGATGAAAGGGAGGCATCGGGGCAGCAGGGAGGGCTCCCTTCCTGCCAGGGGGTGGGGAACAGTCCGGCCCAGTGCACCCACACTCCAGCCCAGGCCCATCTGTACAAGCCTGCTGAGAGGAACCAGCCTGAGGCCTGTGACAAGGGCCCCAGGGACACACATGTGGGCCACAGCTTCCTGAGTCCGGGTCTGGGAAGTTGATGCAGGAGGAAAAGGCAGAAGGCGGTCAGAGCGTGCCCTGCAGCAGTGGTTCCCAGGTGGGCTAGCCTTGTCACCTGGACCTGTTAGAAACGCACATTCACGGGCCCACCCACACCTCCTGATCAGATGCTCAGGGGGTCCGACCTCAGAGAGACCTGGAGGTGGACAGACGCCCACCCAGACCTCCAGATCAGATGCGCGGAGGTGGGGGGTGGTGTCTGACTTCAGAGAGTCCTGGAGGTGGACGCCCACCCAGACCTCCCGATCAGACGCTCTGGGGGGGTGTCCAACTTCAGGGAGACCTAGTGGTGGACAGAAGCTGACCCAGAGGTCCCGAACAGACGCCCACCCAGACCTCTCGATCAGACGCTCTGGGGGGGTGTCCAACTTCAGGGAGACCTAGTGGTGGACAGAAGCCTACCCAGAGGTCCCGATCAGATGCTCGGAGGTGGGGGGTGGTGTCTGACTTCAGAGAGTCCTGGAGGTGGACGCCCACCCAGACCTCCCGATCAGATGCTCTGCAGCGGGGCTGTCTGACTTCAGAGAATCCTGAAGGTGGACAGATGCCCACCCAGGCCTCCAGATCGGACGCTCGGGAGGTCCGACCTCAGAGAGACCTGGAGGTGGACAGACGCCCACCCAGACCTCCAGATCGGAGGCTCTGCAGCAGGGGGTGTCTGACTTCAGAGAGCCCTAGAGGTGGACAGACGCGTGAGATAAGAGAGCGAGCCCCTGAATCACGCCCAGCCTCCTTCACAGGCTCAGGGGCTGCATGGATTAGGGAGAAATCACTTCTCATTTCTGAGCCTCAGCCCGACCCTGACACAGGAGCAGGCAGGGTTCTGAGAAGACGCACAATGAGGAGGGAAGCAGCCCCGGCCGCAGTGCGGCCACGGCGACTGCCTCCAGGCCCCTCCCCGGGTCCCCGCTTTGGGATGCGACTCTACAGGCGATTAGCGGGAGCTGCACCCTCCGGGTCACATTTGGGTCCTGGCTCTGCGCCCGCCTGGCCAGCTCCGCCCGCCCTTCGTTTATAAAGGAGACAGACAGATGGACGGCGGCCTCACCGATGAGCAGCTGCACAATGCTGGAGCCCGCGTACTTGCGCACGTCCTCGATCCAGTGGGGCACCGACAGGAAGGAGCTCCTCTTGGTGATGTCGTACGCCAGGATGGCCCCATTGGCGCTGCGGTAGTAGCTCTGGGTGATGGTGCGGAAGCGCTCCTGGCCAGCCGTGTCCCAGATCTGCAGCTGAAGAAACGGGGGCCCGTGAGCCTGGGCGTGCAGAGGTCCGGGAGGCTGGGCCCCCAGGCCCATGCCCAAAGCGCTGCTTCTGCAGGGCAGACCACTGGCAGGTAGCAGGCAGGACGGGCCAGGAGGTGGGCAAGGCGGAGAGGCTGTTTCCCCATCCTCAGCAGGATGGGGAGGACCAAGGAGAGTCCTCAGGGGCAAAAGGGTGGGCTCCGTGCTGAGGCGGGGCGTGTGCTGGATGCACGCCACGCCCTCTGCCCTGGACACCGGGCTTGCTGCAGGGCCTCGTCCAGCGCCTCCCCGCCGTGGGGAGGCCGCCAGCCCTGGGGCTCTCTGCTCAGCCTCAGCAGGGCCAGGGAAGATGCCCACACTGGGACGGGGGGCTGGGGAGGCAATGGGCAGAGTTTGCTTCTGGGGCCTCAGTCATCAGCGGACCCAGCCTGTTAACCCCAATCCCAACTCTGACCGCAACCCCAACCCCGACCACAACTCCCCCGCCCTGTGCGGGTCATTTCCCCAGTGCCCGACAGTCTGCAGGACGGGCCCACGGGGCAAGATCCCCTCTGGCTCCCAGCAGGAGCAGCGGGCTGGCAGGAGAGACCCAGGGCAGGGTCTGCCCTGCTGCCCTGAGGAGGACACTGGCTCTGGCCCTTCCCGAGCCGCAGGCCGTCCTTTCTCCTCTGCAGGCACAAGCACTCTGAGGCCCCCTCTGTTGGGTTCTCAAGGAGTGTCTCAGGTGGGGACAGGCCCGCAGGCCTCGGCCAGCCCTGTGGGCAGGGCCCCAGCCCGGGCACTGCGGAGGTGACCCCCTCTTCCTGGCCCCACAAGAGTCATCTGACAGCTGACGCACTCTGGGCCGCGACTTGCCAAGCCAGACCCCCAGCTGGAAGAGTTGCCACGTGCTCCGCAGGGTGAAGGGCTCCAGGAAGCAGGCCCCGGGCAGAGCTCATGCAGGGGCAATGCAAAAGGCGGGACCCTCAGCACCACGCCAGCCCAGGACCCAGGTGACCAAGGACTCCACTCCACACCCCAGAGGGGAGAGCAAAGACAGAGGCCAAGCAGACTCGGGAAAAAGCCACCTGACACAACAGAAACCAGGCAGAGGGTCTCACGCAATCTCAGAACTTTCACCAGTGTTTTCGCTAGAAAAGATCCAGGAAACGGCAAGAGGACACTTATGTTCAGTAGATGGAGCATTTGGAAAGGGAAAAAGAAGATCCTGAAAGTTAAAAATAGTAACGAAAACTGTGACATAAGGGGCGGAAGACAGACTTGAAGAACTCCTTCCAAGTAAAGGAAAAACAAAGAAATGCAAAGAGATGGAAAAAGAGAAAAGAAATTGTGGAAGCAGCCTAGAAGGTTCACCATCAAGATAGTAAGAGCTTTGGGGGAAAAAAAAAAAAAAGAACAGTAAATTCAAACACATACTTCAAGAAAACTCAGAACTGATCGAAAGGGCCCACCGAGCAGACGCGACGGAGGAAGACAGACCGACACAAACTCTTGGCCGCGGGAACTCGGCGACAAGGAGCAGAAGAAAGAAAGGAAGGAAAAACGGGTCTCAAGGTTTCGCACAAGAGCCACATCACGTTAGATATTCAGTCAAACGATGCCTAGAATTACAAAGGGAGATGACCTCCAGCCCAGAATTCTCCCGTAATCCCTATGAGTCAAGTGCGATGGCTTAACAAAGGCGATTTCAGATATACAGGTATCAGAAAACTGACCTGCCACCCTTTCTCAGGAAGCTGCTGAAATCAACCAGAATGAAGAAAATGGGGACCCAGCAAACAGGACTGAACACAAGAGGAAGAGAGGCGGAGGGCCCCCACGCAGGAGGAGCCCCCAGAGCCTCCAGTGCGGGCAGGGTCATCAGTGGCACACAAAATCCCGCTCCCTAAACATCGGCAGACAGACAAAAGACAGGAGGCTGCCATTTGCAGGATGCAAACAGCAGGCAGCAGGAGACCACGCTCCCTGAAAGAAGCAGAACTCGTGGGACTCACCTTGATCACCAGAGAACCTTCACCAGGGCTCTCCTGGCGCCTAGACTGACCGCAGGACGGGGTGAGCATCCAAGCAGAGCACGGAGGTCCTGCTGAGCTCAGGAGGCAGAGACCAGTCGGGAGCAGCTAATGTGGCTGGGATGAGGAGCAATGCAGGGGTGGGAGAGCCCGGAAGCCTGTGTCAGGGGGAGGGGCGTCCCTGGGGGTTCCAGCCGGCGGGCTCCGAGCACTGGCTGAGACTCTACCCAGACAGCGGCTTCCCCGGGGGTGAGAACAGACCAGACGTGGAGGCGGAGCCATGCTGGGGGTCCTTCCGACACAGCCACGGGGAAGAGGCCGGCTGAGCCCCTCGGAGTGACCGCAGGATGAAGCCGAGACGTCAGGAAGCCTGCGCCCTACGTGAGGACCACGGCGAGAAATTGGCCACCTGACACCTGCCCGACAGAGCCTAAAGCTAAGCTCCAGGTCTGCAGGCCAAATGCCATCAGGGTGAGAGGCTAGAGAGACACCGTCCGGCTTGCACCTGTCTGCCCTGACAAAAGACGAAGACCACACACATGGTCAAGGTGATCAGCCAGTCGCTGAGTTGACTACAAGGACCAGAATCAGTGCTCGTCCAAAGAAGGTAACACACCCAGAGTCAAACAAGGTACAAAGCAGCACTTCTGATTTACAGTCAAGAAAAATACTAGCCATGCCAAAGAAGAATAAGGAAGACTGGACTCCCTCAGGAGAAGAGCGGTCAATATAAAATGAGGCCAAAATGGACCCAATATTGGATTGGGTACACAAAGAATTAAAGCCATTCAGTTCAGTCCAGCCGCTCAGTCGTGTCCGACTCTGCAACCCCATGAACCACAGCACGCCAGGCCTCCCTGTCCATCACCAACTCCCGGAGTCCACCCAAACCCATGGCCATCGACTCGGTGATGCCATCCATCCATCTCATTCTCTGTTGTCCCCTTCTCCTCCTGCCCCCAATCCTTCCCAGCATCAGGATCTTTTCAAATGAGTCAGCTCCCCGCATGAGGTGGCCAAAGTATTGGGGTTTCAGCTTCAACATCAGTCCTTCCAATGAACACCCAGGACTGATCTCCTTTAGGATGGACTGGTTGGATCTTCTTGCAGTCCAAGGGACTCTCAAGAGTCTTCTCCAACACCACAGTTGAAAAGCATCAATTCTTTAGCGCTCAGCTTTCTTTATGGTCCAACTCTCACATCCATACATGACCACTGGGAAAACCATAGCCTTGACTAGATGGACCTTTGTTGGCAAAGTAATGTCTCTGCTTTTCAATATGCTGTCTAGGTTGGTCATAACTTTCCTTCCAAGGAGTAAGCGTCTTTTGATTTCATGGCTGCAATCACCATCTGCAGTGATTTTGGAGACCCCCAAAAATAAAGTCTGACATTGTTTCCAGTGTTTCCTCATCTATGTCCCATGAAGTGATGGGACCAGATGCCATGATCTTAGTTTTCTGAATGTTGAGTTTTAAGCCAACTTTTTCACTCTCCTCTTTCACTTTCATCAAGAGGCTCTTTAGCTCTTCTTCACTTTCTGCCATAAGAGTGGTGTCATCTGCATATCTGAGGTTATTGATATTTCTCCCAGCAGTCTTGATTCCAGCTTGTGCTTCCTCCAGCCCAGCGTTTCTCATGATGTACTCTGCATATAAGTTAAATAAGCAGGGTGACAATATACAGCCTTGACATACTCCTTTTCCTATTTGGAACCAGTCTGTTGTTCCATGTCCAGTTCTAACTGCTGCTTCCTGACCTGCATACAGGTTTCTCAAGACGCAGGTCAGGTGGTTTGGTATTCCCATCTCTCAAAGAATTTTCCACAGTTTATTGTGATCCATACAGTCAAAATCTTTGGCATAGTCAATAAAGCAGAAGTAGATGTTTTTCTGGAACTCTCTTGCTTTTTTGATGATCCAGTGGATGTTGGCAATTTGATCTCTAGTTCTTCTGCCTTTTCTAAAACCACCTTGAACATCTGGAAGTCCATGGTTCACGTATTGCTGAAGCCTGGCTTGGAGAATTTTGAGCATTACTTTACTGGCATGTGAGATGAGTGCAATTGTGCGGTAGTTTGAGCATTCTTTGGCATTGCCTTTCTTTGGGATTGGAGTGAAAACTGACCTTTTCCAGTCCTGTGGCCACTGCTGAGTTTTCCAAATTTGCTGGCATATTGAGTGCAGCACTTTCACGGCATCATCTTTCAGGATTTGAAATAGCTCAATTAGAATTCCGTCACCTCCACTAGCTTTGTTTATAGTGATGCTTCCTAAGGCCCACTTGGCTTCACCTTCCAGGATGTCTGGCTCTAGGTGAGTGATCACACCATTGTGATTATCTGGGTCCTGAAGATATTTTTTTGCAGTTTTTCTGTGTATTCTTGCCACCTCTTCTTAATATCTTCTGCTTCTGTTAGGTCCCTACCTTTTCTGTCCTTTGTTGATATCCGAGAATTAAAGGAAAATATCACTCTGAGTGGGCAAACAGGGAGTTTCAGTAGAAAAATGAAATATTTTTCAAAATATTCATAAAACCATATTTTAAAAGGGTCAAAATTCTAGAACTTAAAAGTATAGTAAGTGAAGCAGAAAATTCATCTACTGAATATAACAGCAGGATGGAGACAAAAGAATCAGTGGGCTTGAAGAAATTATCAATAGAAACTATTTACTCTGAAGAACAGAGTAAAAAAAAAAAAGGAAGAAAAATGAACAGAATATTGACGAAGATAAAATGATGCCCTGGGCCATAACTTAAGCCTCAATAAATTGCCCAAGACTGTGTTCGCACAGAATATGTCTCTAACCACAAACAATCTAAAACAGAAATCAAGAATGCTCTGGGACAGACTTCTTCCAGAAGATGGAACTCAGAGGAAGCAAGGCAGTGAGGAGACAATGACCCAGTACGGTGCATGGATGAGGAGAGGAGAGTCACCCCGATGAGGGGAGAGCCTGGAGCTGAATTAGTGGTAAATAGACACCCAAGGAGAAGCAGGACGATCGGGGCTACCGCAGAAGCTGGTGAACCTGGGAAACGGCAAGTAATCACGGGGTGCTCCACAAGCTACATGCCTCAGCCCTGAGCAGCTCTGATTAAAGTGTATGCTGTCCCTCCAGCAAGCACCGAGTGGGCACCTGCTGTGGGCTCCAGGTACCACAGGAAGCGGACGCAAATTCCTGTGGTCAAGCTTACCATCTAGTGCAGGAGACCAGACGCTGAGACAGTGAGTAACAAGGATCTATATTTGCTTACATAGAAATACAGAGTATGAACAGACCAGTTATTATAAAATGAGCCATAAAATAATCAGTATGCTAGACGGTGACAAGAGGGAAAGTAGCAGGGGAAGAAGTCGTGAAATATGGTAGGGATGGCGTCTCAGGTAGGAAGCCCTCCCTGAGATAGCTGTTGAGTCAAGATCTGAAGAAAGGTAGCCAGCTGTGCAGATGCCTGGGAGACATGCATTCCAGGCCCTGAGGCAGAGGCAGAACTGGTGTGAGCAGCAAGGACAGCAGAGTGAAGAGGGAGGGAAAACGGGGCTGAGTGCACGGAGCCCCGCAGACCGCAGCGAGGACTGGCCTTCCCTGGGGGTCAAGGGGGCAGCCGGGGCTTTGAGGCAACGAGATCGGCTTTGTAACAAGGTCACTCCGATTACTGCATGCAGACAGAGCAGAGGGGAGCACGGATGTTCCTGGTGGCCCAGCGGTTAGGAATCCAGTGCTCTCACTGCCAACGGGCCGGGTCCAACCCCTGGTTGGGCAACCAAGGTCCCTCAAGCAGCTGTGCCGCTCAGATGGAGAGAGAGGACAGGAACGGGGGGACAGCTGGGAGGTTACGGCCGTAATTCGGGGAGAAGTGGTCAATTGGGGATCTACTGTGAGACGAGAACTGAAAGGAACTCAACGCTGATCTGGTCAGTGCGGCCACACGCCTCTGCCGGAGGATGTAAAGCGTGTGTGTGTGAGAGAGATGGCGCAAGGGCTGTGCTGAGCGTCAGAGCCCCGGGTTCCAAAGCAGGAAGCCAACAGAAGACGCCTGGGCGTGGGGCAGGAGGGCAGCAACAGCGGCGAGAGGAGCTGGAGGTGACCAGGAGACCTCTGCGTAAGCAGCCTGCTGCAGCATCACACACAAGTGTGACCGATGACAGTCGCTGATGAGCGAAAAGCCGACACGGCCAGCTGCAGGCCGTGCTATCTGGGTCGGCCCGTTCGCGAAATTTGGGCACGGCTGGAGGAGGTATTTTTGGAAAGTAGGTCCTTCCCGCGGTGGCGATCTTGCCATCCTAGTTCTCCGCATCAGAGCCAGGGGAGGGAGAGCCGGGTCAGGACGCAGCAGGGCCAGCCCGCCCTCCCAGGCTTGGAGGCTCAGGCTTGTCATCAGAAAAGGGGCCACATGGCTCTGCCGTGGGTCGGCGGAGCAGCCAGATCCACCCTGGGCCCCAGCACCCTCAGTGCTGCGGGAGCCAGGAGGAGCTGGCCGGGAGCGGCCCACCCCCCAGACAGGTGCACACAGCTCCTCTGGAGAAGGCTCACCTGAGCCACCTGAGCACCAGCCGGCTTCAGGCCAGACAAGACGCGCCGCCTGGATGTGGGTGGGGGAACCTGCGGGGGGCATCACACGGGCCTCGGGGGCATGGGCAGAGACCCCAGTGGACACAGGTGGCTCTGGGGTGCAGCAGTCGGCCAGGGAGGCATCTTGGCCTCGCGCTGAGTCCAGGCCCAGCCGCCCGTCTGCCCGTCTGCCTCCCCAGCCCTCCGCAGGGCCCAGCATGATGGCACTCACAGGTGCGGGGTCCCCTCTGTCTCGGCCGCTCCTGCCCCTCACAGGGGTCACCCACCAGGCTCCCTGCAGATGACAGCCTGACCTGCCTGGCACCCGGTCCGCTCCCCACACAGCACCAATGGGGAGCCAGCAGAACCCAGCGCAGGTTCTGCAGGCCCTACACCCCCAGGGCGCCCCAGGCCTCCACACCGCCCGCAGGCTGTGCCCACCTGGCGTGTCTGTCCCCCGCTGGCCCTAATGCCCCACAGCCTCCGCCCGCATCCAGATCCCTGCCTGAAGCGCTCCTCTCCAGACCCGCACCACCTACCCCCACGCCCCGCCTCCGTGGTCTCTGTCCCTGCCACACGTGGGTCTCTCTGCATGTGCCCGCCCTCTAGCCCAGCAGCTGGCATGCAGAAGGTGCTGGATTCACAGTGTATTGGCGGGGCACCTGTCTGCCCTTCGAGCCTCCAGCAGCCTGGCTGGCCGAGGCCTGGACTCATTTGCATTGTCACGACCCTCAGGGAGAGTTTCAGTACTGGGAGTGCAGAGCCAGAGCTAAACTACCGAGAGATCGCTGCCGAGCTGAACCCACCCCCGGGCACCCGTCCCCCGCTGACCGGCAGCCCCCATCTGCACTCATTGGACGGACGGACGGACTGGCGCTTCAGGCTGCTGGTCACACCCAGCCCCCTCCCTGACTCCTGCTTCTCCACCTTCCCAGCCAGGCTCTGTCGTCTCACAGCCGACTTTGGGGGACCTCTCCAGGTTGCTGATAGCCAGAGTGAAGACCAGAAGCATCTCCAAGGCGCAGAGGGTCACAGTGAGGCCGGGTCAGAATGGAAGAGGGCCCTGGGACGGGGAGCTGCCCACTCCAGGTCACCAGGGGCCAGTCGGGTGAGTCTCAACAGGCAGGTGGAGAATCCAAGGGGAAGGACAGCCTCCAGCTGAGGGACCAGCCTATTCTCCTTCAAAGCGCCACCTCTCAGGACTCCTGGCTCCCACTGTCCCTCTGGGTACCCACACCCGTGATGAGAATTACCACTGTCATATCTCCTTTTCCAGGAGAGACTGCATTCACCTTGACCTTTGGTGAACTCCCACAGAACATTCTGGGTCCCGGTTCAGGGTCACCTGGTCAGCGGGGCTCCCCGGACACACAGGGCCCCATGCTGAGCAGACCTGTCTTCTTCGTGGTCCTCAGCCCTCTGCTCTGGACTCAGCACACAACACGGTGGATGCTGACCGTCCCAAACTCGGGTGCCCTTGGGGGCCAGGCAGGGACCGTGAAATATAGGAAGACGACTGAAAAGGATACCCTGCCTAACGCACATTCAATTTAAAAAGCCAGCAAATCGCCACTGCGCAAGCCAAACGAAATGGGCCTCACAGCGGGCAAACGGGCACAGGGCTGTGTGTGCAGGCTCCTGGTTTGCCAGTCTGCCCCTCGCCACCAAGAACAGGCTCTGGCAAGGACAGACCCATCTCATCCCTCCAACCTGGCACAGAGCAGGTGCCCGGCCAGGAAGGAAGCCCTCTGCGGGCAGGTCCTGTGGTCAGGCTGACGGGCCAGGCGCTGCCCTCCAGGGAGGCTTCCCACGAGCTGCAGTGGGAAGTCAATTCCACTTACGAGGTTACAGCGACCTAAGAAGTATAGTCAGCTGCACCAGAGCCGTGTCCAGCGCCGCCCCTCCCATGGACACACAGGAGGGCTCTCGCCCAGCAGGCTCTCCCCCGGGGACGAGGCAGGCAGGGCCAAGCTCCTTGCTTCTGCATAGCAGAAGGGGACCTCGGAAAAATTAGATCTCAAGACAAAACTCTGAAAACTGGTCAGACGGACCCAAACCTGAGTCCCGTGCTGCTGGCCGTGCGTCTCGGGGCGTGGGAGCCCTGAGCCAGGGGGTGGTCTGCAGGCCGTCCCCAGCCGCCCGCTGTCACTTCTCCTACCTCGGTCCCCGAGGGAGAACTCAGCCACGGCTCGAAAACAGGTCTCAGCCCAGAGGCAGTGGCTGGGACCCCACGACCCCAGTGCAGGGGCCCAGGTTCCATCCTAGGCCCACGGGCCACACCAAGAGTTTGAAGGCAGCAACTAAAGACCCTGCACGCCGCAAGTAGTCCTGGCACAGCCAGATACATTTTAAAAAAGGAAAAGAAAAAGGAAGGCCTCAGCGATCACAGTCCAGCCTCCTCACACAGGGGCCCAGGGAACTGACATGGGGATGGGGAGTGATCTGCTGACCGTCTGCCAGAGGCCACCTCTGCCGGTCTCGGGGATGGACCTTGTCCTCACACACGGCGACCGCCTGCACGGCGTTGCGAAGGCCCAGCCTGCCGAGAGCCAGGACTCTGCTTTTACAGTCGGGCCTCTTCTGGGGCCAAAGGCCTCCTGACAGCATGGGGGGCTCTGCTCCAGCGGCTTCTGACCCTTCAGGGTCATCAAATCCACCCCATGATCCAACATCGGGAGATACGGACAGTCTCCCCAGGAGACCACTTTGAGAGGGACCGATCCTGGCAACACATGTAAGCTCCTGGTTGCTGCCTTTTACACAAGCTGTGTGCGGAGTCACACACCTGGTCTGTGGCTACTCTGGCTTCGGCCCGGGCAGCAGAGCAGGCCGGCGAGGCCAGGCAGGGAGGGGACACGAGTGTGACGCCAAGACGGGCCGGGCTCACTGCGCCCAAAGCAGGCTGAGAGGCCCCCAACCCCCAGCGCTGGCTTGGTTCTGCTCTGTGCGTTCAACACGACAGCATCTCGCAGGCCGTGCTAGAAGGCAGGCATGTTCTTCTGTCCACACCGGCCATAGGCACCCCTTCTCCCAGTGCACCTGAATTCATCAGGATTGGTTTAACAAGCAGAAGGCATCAGGATGTCGATGTGACACCGCTAATCAAAATCTAAGAGGGCATAAAACACAAGTGACCGTGCCGGCCTAGACGTCACACTCTGGTCCCAAGCCCTTCCGTGTACGTCTGTGTGCCAGTGTCTTTGGCAGTGGTTCAGGGAGTGCAAACCACAATGAGGAGAAGGTGTCAGGCAAGGTTCTGGTTCAGGCCTGCCCACACGGCCTGCGTCTCCCCGTCTGCGAAATGGGGTCACACAGGGCGGCCAGGACCACGTGGAACAGAGCATGAGAACAGAGGTGGAAACTGGGGAGACGGGCTGCCGGGTACCCCACGACCCCTCACGCCCAGAGCCCCCGAAGAGAACCTGCGACATCAGCTCTGAGAGGGTCACACGGGCGAGGGGAGGGGAGCAGACAGACGGGCTGAAGGCACGCCTGGCAGCTGACCCACGCCGACCTCAGCTCCCACTGAGG
The DNA here is from genome assembly GCA_007570785.1 of Antilocapra americana. Lineage (NCBI taxonomy): Eukaryota > Metazoa > Chordata > Mammalia > Artiodactyla > Antilocapridae > Antilocapra > Antilocapra americana. The sequence continues at coordinate 54,514,222 of ML660201.1, forward strand.
ATGCTCTGCTGTGCTCTGGGGTGACCGGGAACAGCCCGGGCGTGGTGACGCCACCTGTCTGGGGGGCCTGGCAGCAAAGCCCCCCTTCCAGCGTCTCCCCACCACACCTGCTGCCTCGGGACGGGCAGACCCCTGGGAGGCAAGGTCACGGCCGTCACAGCACCCAGAACACACTTCCTCAGACCACCAGGACGGCCCAGAACTCCGCCTTACCCAACGGTCCTTTTGCTATCTCTGATCAAAATTAGCAAAGTCAGACTAATTTTATCCAAATAGGAAAAAGCGCGTGAGCAAGGCCAGCCCACTGGCTGGAAGGGCTGAGGATGCAAACTTCCAACAGAAGCCTGCGCCTTCCACCCTGGCCCTGCCCCCTTGCGGACCAGGACCGCTGCCGGGTTCAAGGTCCTACAGCGTGGGGCCCGGCCCCGGGGCAGAGGCTGAGCTCAGTGCCCGGCAGCCCCGGCCACCTCGCCCGCACGGGGGCGGTGACCCCGACAGAGCCCAATACAGGGGCGCAGCCCTCTGGGGCCGATCCGCCGGCGTGTCCCCTGTGAGGTTCAGACCGGCTCACGTAACAGGCCTTTGTGTTATGTGAGAGAGAGCTGGGGAGTGGCGCTCGGGCTGTGTCAGGGATTTAGAACCGGCCAAGATCTCCTGGGGGACGTGAGGTGGGGAGGCCGGGCTGCCTAAGAAATAATCTTGATAATAATCCCTAGGGAGGAAAACGCTAACAATAGCAACAGTAAAGTAGTCCCTTATGCTTGGAGTTGCTTGGTTTATCCACAACAGCACCTTCAGGATCGACAAGAGACCGGTTAACACTGACTGCCTTCTTAAAGGGGGACAGAAATGGAAAAGAGTTTTTAACTGCATAGCCTTTTAAGTCTATGAAATTCTGATCCATGGGGATGAATTATCCCAAGACATACAAGGGGAATTTTTAACTATTTTGAGTGGGTTCGTAGTTGTCCAGCAGCCCTGAAAGGTAGGCAGAGCGAACCATCCCATTTCATGAAGGAGGCGGCCCAGGGTTCTAAGCAGAAAAAGGAACTGGCCAGGGTTGGGAAGCGGCTGAATGGAGCCAGGTGAGACCCAGACCTCCAGACCCCTAGTTCAGGGGTCTCCTTCAGAGACGCCACTACTGAGAGGCCCGCAGCCCCCAGAGCCACCCTCCAGGTTCAGCCTGCAGCTGGAGCCCGGTGAACGCACCCATGGCCAGAGCCTCCCAGCAGCAGAGGGCTACAGGAGCTCCGGGCGCTGCCTGCTCTGTTCGCTGACAACAGCCCGAGAAGTCCTTGGGGTGTCAACCTCAACCCTCATTCCTGAAAATCTCAGAAATGCCCAAGTCCACACACTACTCTCCAAGTGTGGTGGCACCCACTGCTTTTTCACTAGTCATTAAAATGCAGAATCTCAGGGTCATCGTTATGGGCTGAGAAGGACGGAGGGGCAGTCAAGTGTGAAAGGGGGCGCTGGACTTAGAGCCAGGGAGATCCTGGTTCTGCCACTGATGTGCGTGCGGCCTTGGGCGTGCTGGTCGCTTCCCTTATTTTGGCCTCGGCTTTCTCCCATTCAGTGAAAATCAAGGACCACGCAGGTAGCGAGCAGACACCGTGGCAGGTGTGGGCAACTCAAGGCAGGCTGGATCCACGAACAAGGCGAGGTCAGGTCCTGGTAAGCGCTACGAACATACCTTTGAACTTACCCTGCAATGGGATGGAGGGCCTCGGAGGTCAGGAAAGGCCTCTCTGAAGAGGCGGCTGGGGCAACGGCAACCGAATGATGAAGCAGCTGTTACAGAGATCTGGGGGCAGAATGCGGGCAGGCAGGGCGCCAGGTGCAAAGGGCCTGAGGCAGGCATCTTGGAAGGACAGAAAGGGCTAGGGAGGCTGGACAGTTCGTCTGAGGCAGGGAGAGGACGTGGGCAAGGCAGACAGAGGCCCAGCCCTCTAGGAAAGGAGCTGGGATGTCACTCTGGTTACAAAAGGAAGCGACTGTTGAAATAAAGGGATTGAATTCAATCTGTGATGGTCCTAACTTTCTATTTCTTGGCAGCAGAACTCTTTGTTCAAATAAAGACAAGTAGAACCTAAATATAAAACTAGACAAAAGAACCAGCACTGCTCTACTGGGTCAGAAGCGGGGTAAGGCCCTTCTGACCTGGCGGCCTCACGGCCTCCCCGCTTCGGTCCACGGCACCCCAAGCACTGCGGCCCAGAGGAGCTAGAAGAACGCTGGGTGATCGCTCTCTGAGGTTCCTCGGGCGATAATGAGCTGGCCGGCAGAGGCGAGGCAGCTTAGGAGATCACAATGAATACTCCCGGAGCTCGGACAGGCCTGGGAAGGCTTTAAGCGACTTCCCTGATGTGGAAGAGCCTTCTGCAGAAACAACCACGAAATCTGGCTCGTCAAAGGTTTCAGTTAAAGTCACACTACTGAAACCAGGGAGAAAACAGATGGGCGGCTGCCAGGGCCCGGGGTCGGGGGAGGATGCCCGGGAACGTTCTGGGTGGATGGGGGTGTGTGCCGGTGCGGGGCTGCCCGCGTTTGTCAAGATCCAGACCTGAGCACCCCAAGTGAGCGAGGCTTGCTGTGTGTGAGCGGAGCTTTGATAAATTTTTTTGATTTTTTTTTTTTAAAGTCACAAGGCTGGAAGACACCCCAAAGATATCTTATGGGTGAGGAGAAAGGACCTGCTGAGTCCAAGAGCCCAGACTCCAGGAAGCGGAAGACTGTCTCCCCGCCGCCAACCCCCACCTCCCAGATTCGGGTCAGAGTCTCTTCAGTGCTGACGCTTCAGGTTTCTCTGGCTGCAAAATGTAAATAATTGCCTATTTTTACATTGCCTGTTTTTACAACAGGCTTTCCCACTCCACGCAAACGGAAGCAGCAGTCGGGTGTAGGGGAAAGACCCTGATGCGGTGGAGTCAGAAATGCTGGAGGAAAACTTCCTGTCTGTCGCCTCCCAGCTGTGTGACTGGGGAGGCCCGGCCCTGTGAGGTGGGGCTGAGCGCAACGCTGGCACACTGCAGGCTCTGGAGAGGGCCGGCCGCTGTGACCCAAAGCGGGGCTGCCCTGCCTACACTGCTCTTCGAATCCCAGACCCACCCACTTGCCCCCCGGGAAGAACAAGCTGGAGGTGCCCAGCAGGAAACCGCTGAGCGCTGCCCTGCATTGCACAAGCAGCGCAGGTACAGGGTGCACAGGCTGTAATCTCGCCAGGTAAACAGGAACACCCTGCCCCCTCCCTGACCACCGTCAGCACCCTGGAGGGGGGCACCCCACCCTTCACGCCCGTTCTTCAGTGGGCCACTTCCCAGGGCTGCTGGCAGCGCCTCTGGGCACAAACCATCTGGGACAGACTCCACCCAGCCACTCGTCCCTCCACCTGCTCATTATTCAGGGTGGTCCTGAATAACTCAAAGCTGCCAGCCACACCTGGTTCTTTCTTCCTATCCTAAGGAGACCCAAAACACACAAACTCAAAAGACTATTAAAAAAAAAAAAAAAAAAGGAACCCTCTGGGCAGGGAGTTTCTGCTTTCCTCGTCATCTACTCCAAAGGCGCTGAGGGCTTGTAACCGCTGTTGGCTGACTTCTCCATGGTGAGGCGAGCGGGAGGCGACACCCAGAAATTATCCCTATTTAGCAGGAACTAAGAGCTGAACTTTCTGGCAAAAGGCAACCGGTAGCAGACCCAGGCAGCCCAGCGAAGAGGGGCCCACGGTATGGGGGCTCAACCAGAACGCACGGAGGTAAGGGGGGATGCCCCTGCCCAGGGCTCCTGGGAGCCGGGCTGGAGCCCGTGGGAACGCAAAAGGAGGAACGAGGAGAGGATGTCGGTCCCGAGCGGTCCAGCGACGCTACCCGGCAAGAACAATGGTCTCTCAATCCACCAGGGAGGGCTGACACCCAGGTTAAGAAGCCAATGGGCGAATCACAGACACCAGTTGTCAGACCGCCGCCGGGACGCGGCGGGCAACTACATCCTGCGGGTTCTGGGGAGCCCCCGCCGGAGCCCGGGCTCGCCCCCGCCTTCCGGGGCCGAGAAGTTTTCGGTTCCCGTCGGGCGGCAGCTGGGGGAGGGGACTCGGGCCGCCCGACCGAGTCAAGTTCCACCACCCGGTCCACAAAGACGCTGCAGGGAGGCGTGGCCAGGCCGGAAATTCTGACAAAAAAGTTTTGGCCCTCCGGTGCCAGGAGCAAGTACTTCCTGCTCCCTCCTAGCCGTGCGGGGTGGGGAGGGAGGGTGTCTCTAGCGGCCTGGGGTCCCCCCCTAGGGCCGAGCTGGGGGCCTCGACATGGGTGGGGCAGGGACAGGCCCGCCCGACGCCCCCGGGGCCCACACCCTAGGCGCCCCGCCGCCGGGCGCCGGAGACTGGAGCAAAGTCCCCGGGGGTGGGGGTGTAGCTCGGGGGGCAGGGCCTTCTCTCCGCACCCCCAAGCACGCGCACCTCCGCGCCCCGAGGCCCGCAGTCTGCGCACGGAGGCCGGCCCCGACGCCAGGGCCCAGGCCTGCTCGGACGGGAGGAAGGGCAGGGGGCCGAGGCGCCGCGGAGCGGTCAGGCGCTCGCCGCGGACCCCGCCCCCGCAGGGGAGACCCTCCAGGGCGGGAGCCGACCCCTAGCGCCGTGGGGGCCCCGAGCCCGGCCTCCCACCTTGACCCGCTGGCCCTGGATCTCCAGCGTCTTCATGGTGAAGTCCACGCCGATGGTGCTGCCCTGGCGCTCCGAGAAGGCGCCGGTCTTAAAGCGCTGCACCACGCACGTCTTGCCCACGCTCGCGTCGCCCACCAGCACCAGCTTGAACAGGAAGTCGTACTGCTCGTCCGGGTCCCCGGGGCCCGGCCCCGCCATGGCGCGGGAGCCCAAAGGCCGGCGCTCCGGACGCTGGGGCGGCCTGGGCTCGCGCAAGCCGCGGGCCGCCTGGCGACGTGGAAGCGCCGCAGC
>ML660201.1:54519569-54531984 GCA_007570785.1 Antilocapra americana
TCGGGCCCGCCCCGGCCGGGCTCCGCCCCCAGAGGGGCCCCGCCCCGGGCTCGGCCCAATCAGAACCCAACCTCAGGCCCGCCCCTGCCGGGCCCCGCCCTCAGCGGCCCTCGGCCCCGCCCAGTCCCTGAGCGCAGCCCTCGGTAGGTCGGCACCCTCGGCCCCGCCCCTAAGCCCGCCCACAGCGCCCGTACCCGCCGCGCCCCCTCCGCCTGTTGACGACCCGGGCTCTCCTACCTGGACTGTCCCAGGATCCGTCCGGAGCGCCTTCGAGGTCAGGGGAGGGTCTCTGGGGCTGTCGATTCAGCCCTTGGGCCCAGAATGGCCTCCTCTAGAGCGGATCTAGCGTGGACAAGCAGGGCAGCTCACTTCGGGGCTCATCCCAGCGGGGCCGACAGTGCATTTCCCAGTATAGAAGACGGGAGAGTCCTGGCGCACGCTGCAAGGAGGAAAAGAGAAAAGAGGCCAAAAACCAAGCTGGCTACACGACTGAGGAGAGCCTGTGGGGCCATGTGCTCAAGGTGACCCCCTAGAATGCGGGGACAGTGGGATTAGGGAGACCTGTTTGGTGGGGGCTAGTTTGGGGGATCCCAAAGGGCTGCACAGCAGTGCTGAAAAGTGAGAAGTGAAAGTGTCCGATTCTTTGAGACCCCATGGACTGTAGCCTACCAGACCCCTCTGTCCATGGGGTTTTCCAGGCAAGAATACTGGAGTGGGTTGCTGTTTCCTTCTCCAGGAGATCTTCCCTACTTAGGGATTGAACTCGGGCCTCCCGCATTGTAGACAGACGCTTTACAGTGGTGGAAGCAGCTGCCCAAATGGGCCGGCTCAGCTGGGAACTTGGGCCCACTGGAGGGAGCTTCCCCACCTGATAAGACTTACCTGAGCTGAGGGATGAGGGAGGGGTGTGGGAAGTTCTGTGGAAGGGCAGACCGGCTCCTCGGATGGTGCGGTCCACCAGGGCTCTTCAGAGAAATGAGACCCAATTGCCTATAAGGGGCTTTGTTGTTGTTCAGTTGCCCGGTTGTTTCTGACTCTTTGCGACCATGGACTGCAACATGCCAGGCTTCCCTGTCCTCCATTATCTCCCAGAGCTTGCTCAAACTCACATCCATTGAGTCGGTGATGCCCTCCAACCATCTCATGCTCTCTCACCCTCTTTTCCTGTCCTCAATCTTTCCCAGTATCAGGGCCTTTTCCAATGAGTGGGCTCTTCCCATCAGGTGGCAAAAGTATTGGAGCTTCAGCTTCAGCATCAGTTCTCCCAATGAATATTCAGGACTGATTTCCTTTAGGATGGTTTGATGTCTTTGCTGTCCAAGGGGCTCCTAGATCAAAAAGGACCTATTCCCTCCCAGTCTCCACAGTCATCCAGATGGAAAGGAACTGAGAACACTCCTGCCCTCTTCACACAGCACCCTTTGTAAGGGAGCCCCCTTTGCAAGGAGGCTCCTGCAGAACTCCAAATCCATGGAATTTTAAATTTTGATTAATGCCTGTTATGGGTCAGGTATTCTTCTAAGGTTTTGGAATATTTAAGTGAACAAGGCATAGAAACATCCATACCTTCCCCAGAAGAAAAGGGAAGAGAGACTTCCTGTAGCTTACGGAGACCCCAGACAGCAAGTCCACCAGAACCAGGGCGCCCAAGAGCCCTGACCATCTTTACTGGCTGAGCGAGTAAGAGACTGGGCCAGGAGGCAAGGCAGACCCATGGAGAAGGGCCAAGAGTTACTGAGCTCCACTCCCATGGGCAGCACCCAACGGCACCAAGCAGGGCCCCCCAGGTGCCAGGGAGAGCAGGTCTGGGAGCCCAGTGTCGGTGCATCAGGTTGGGGCCATAGGACACAGTCTCTATCCGGGGCAGAAGCAGACTGAAGGGCCTGGGACAGAAGGCTTCCACACACTGGGCTAGCTCTGCTTAGCTCTGGGACCCGTCAAAGCCGAGGGCCCCAGAAAGCAACACCTGCCTTCAGCTCCGAGTGGCCTCCCACAGCATCAGGTGGAGAGGGAAGAGGGAAAGGTGTGTCCAGGAGACAGGCCAGGCCAAGGTCCTGCACTGGAGGCAAGGGGAGAGGAAGGAAAAAGGCCGGACAGCTGTGGGTGCAATGGACACATACATGGTTGGCTAGCTGAACTGGCCTTTCCTGGAACTGGTTTGCGGGGAGGAATACTGACCTGGGGATGGAGGGGACGGTTGTAAAGCTGGACTGTTGTGAGGGCTGCGTGACCCAGATTTATTAATATCATTAAGTTGTACGCTAATGATAGGTTTTTATGGTCTGTCAAGTATATCAGTCACGTTGTTAAAAAAAAATACCTGCATTTCCTCTCCTTGGTGGCAAATTCCTGAGTGGCATTTTCTCTGACACTGAATTATGCTCTTTTGAAATGCAGTAATGCAAAAATCTTGATATCACCTAATACCCCAAATCTTAAATAAGTAACGCACATCCCCCCAACTTTTCACAGTGTCAAGAGGGACTTCGCTGGTGGTTCCGTGCTTAAGAATCCATCTTGCAATGCAGGGGAGGCTGCCGGGTCTCGGACCTAAGATCCCACGTGCCACGGAGCAACGAAGTCCGCCTGCTCCAACTACTGAGCCATGCTAGAGGTCCATGCACAGCAGTGAGAGACCTCCCATGACGCGGCTAAGACTCAATGCAGCACAGCAATCATCAATAAGAGTATATATGTGTCACGAATCTAACACTCTTGGGCTTCCGTGGTGGCTCAGTGGTAAAGAACCTGCCTGTCGAGGCAGGAGGCACGGGCTTGATCCCTGGTCCGGGGGTTCCCACGTGGTGTGGAGCACTGGGTGCGTGCGCGCCACAGCTGCCGCGACTGGAGGAGAGCCGGCGCAGCAGCGAAGACCCGCAGAGCCGGAGAGCTCAGCGTCCTCGGAAGCCAGGGGCGGGCCGGCGGGATGAGCCCGCGCTGTGCGAGCGCTGCCACACGGGGGCGCCGCCCTCGCCGGGCGGAAGCACCTGCCGCGCCCTCTGCGCGCCGGCCGCACTCCGCCCGCAGGTGACCGGGGCCCTGCTCCCCTTCCTTCCTCCCCTCTCTTCCCACCCTTTCCTCTGTACAGTGCCCGCTGCTAAAATACACAGCCTTGAACGACGTCATCCGAGGCTTCTCTCACGTGCCCCGGATCAGAAATAAAGGTGGAACAACATCGTGAAGACCGGACACCCGCCGTAACACCGTGCGCTTAATGCCGAAGAGTGCCTGCTGCAAAAGAAAATTAGGAAGTTAGGAGCTGCAAGAATGCAACAGTATGCCGCAGCAGCGGCTGGCTGAGGCGCCCGGGCTGGCGCTGGCTGAGGGCTGGGAGGGCCTGGGGCCGCCCCTGGTGGCCGGAGCGAGGTCGGGACGGGCTGCTGCGGCCCCCCCCTCGCCCGGAGGACCACCCTAGATTCCTCCCCTCGCAGCTTCTCACAGCCCCCAGCCCCCCACCCCCGCCCCGAGCGGGCCTGCCACACAGACGCCAGAACGAGCCAGACCCTGGGGACCCCCTCTCACCTCTCCCTCTGCCCTGAGGCCCCTCACAGCCGTCTGGCCTCACAGAGGGACTGGGGGGGGAGCACAGTTCATACTCCGGGGGCGCAGGCCTGGGCTTGGTGATGCAGAGAAGCCCTATTTGTGGGGGAGGGAACCAGACGGTGAGGCTGGGGGGGAGGGGCAGGCGTGAGCCACCCCCACTGTGGGCCGTCTGCTCTTTGGGGGTCCTGACGCCCCCAGACAGATGATGAGAGTGACGGGCTCCCCCGCCATCCTCCCGCAGGGCTCTGGGAGGAAGCAGTGAGATGCTGATGCCGGCAGAGCTGGGGTGCAGCCATCTGGGAGGAAACAAGGCTGACTCCAGCTCACTGCAGGCTGGTTGCCCAGGGTGTCAGGACAAGAGAAAAGTTTTCATCTCCCCCTGGCTTATAAAGGGCCCAGGAACCTAAGCACGGGGGCAGAGTGCGGGGCAGGAGGGCACTCAGGGGGGCCAGGCTGGGGCGGGCGTGGGGAGGAGGGGAGGGCAGAGGGCAAGGTGGACACGTCTATGTTTCGGAAACTGGGGGCAGAGCCAAAGCTTGTCTGAGCCATGAGAGATTTCGTCAACCAGCATTTCCCGGAACGGGTTCTGCTGCCTCTGAGCGTGAGCTTCCGGGACCACGGTGGCCACACTCCGCAGACGTTCCAGGCCCAGGGGGACCCTGCGGAGTCCTCCCGGGACAGCAGAAGCCAGGGCCCACGGGGCAGCCTGGGGCTGGGCCGTCTCCACCAGGGATGCCTGTGGGTTGTTGGCAAGTCGCTTCCCCATCCAGTTCCCTCACCTGGGGACGCTGATGCCCATGCTGTCTGCACCCCTCCCAGGAAGCCACTGTGAGGCCCTGAGCATCTGGAGGGAAGGGAGGGAAACCCTCGCTGAGCCATCTGAGCTGGGCCCGCACCTGCCGCCAGGGGCTGGGACCCAGGCCAGGCAGTCTCAGGGCCCCGCCACCCTCTGCCCGCCCCGGGGGACACGCCGGCACCAGGTCCAGTCCTGACCTTTCAGACAGGGACGCGGAGGCCAGGGCCCAGAGGGACCTGCTCCAAGTGCCCCGCGTTCACTCCTGAGCCCCGTCTGGGCCAGGCCTGGTGGGGGCTGGGTCCCCTAGGCCCCAGCCCTCCGGCCTCGACCCCTCCCTGCTATCCACACACAGCTTCCCAGGGGCTTGGCTGAGGGGGCTCCCCAGAGCAGTGCCAGGCCCAGTGCCCTCCCCTCTTCCTCACAGCCCTGAAGCCCTGGGTGGTCTCCACGGCTGCTGCCCACCCAGCCCAATGCCTTCCATCCCCAGCTCAGAATTTCTGTCAGGCAGGTCACAGGCAGACGGCTGCCCCTCTCAGGCTGGCACGGCTCTGCGGCCCTCAGCCTCCTTTGCAAGGCCCACAGAGCTCTGCCGACGTGCCCAGGACCCCTCTTGAGGGTGGGGAACCCCCCGCCTCACTTGCCTGGAGCTGGGGCCCCTGCGGTGGGTTCTCCCCACAGAGAAGCAAAGACTAGGCAGGGTCGGCAGGTCTGGACCATGCTGGGGCATCCTTGGCGCTCCCAAGGCTAGAAACGCAGGCGACACTTCAGCGCTGACCCACAGCCATGGGCACGGGCCAGGTGGAACGGCCCTGTACCCTCAGCGCCCAGACGGGCCCAGCCTCCCACACGGGCCCCCGCCCGGTGAGCCCCTCTCAGGCCCTGATGTGGACAAGGCCTCAGGACAGACACCCTGGAACCCAAGGTTGCTTTTCATACAAAAATCTTTAATAAAAATAGCTCTGTGCAGGACCACTCCCAGACGGAAGCGGCAAACATGCTCTCCTGCCAGCTGTGGGGGAAGCAAGGTCGGCTGAGGGCGAGACGGGCAGGAGGGTGGCCCCGAGGGTGGCCAGGGCGTCTTCTCAGCGCACAGGAGGCATCGAAGACACGTCAGCGCCCTCAGGAGCGTCCCAACTGGCCCTCCCCAACCCAAGGCAGGCCGAGGGAGCAGCCCGTCCTACACGCTCAAGATGCGCGCGGGCTCTCATGTCAGCTATACCCGGCTGGGCCTGGGCGGGGCGGAGGGGCCCAGCCAGCGGCCCGGGGGGCGCACGGGAGCGCCGGGAGGGCGGGGCGGGGGGGCCCAGCCAGCAGCCTGGGGGGCGCTCGGGAGCGCCGGGAGGGCGGGGCGGGGGCGTGGCAGCAGGGCCGCCTAGCAGCCCAGGAGCCTCCGGGCCTCCTCGCTCTGGGCCTGCAGGGTCTCACTGGTGTACTTCTGCAGCAGCTCCATCTTCTTCCTGCGCACGAGCGCCTCCTCGATCTGCGGGCGGCAGAGACGGGCTGGGGCGGTGGCCAGCCCCCCCGACATCCATGGCCCCGGCTCCCTCCTCCCAGAGCAGGTGAGTGGCAGGGCAGGCCACGGGCCCTGAGGCGGAGGGACTCCTGCCTTCTCTGGACCCGCACCCTAAGCCGCGTGCAGTCGGCGGCACCCCCGTCCGCGCGGCCCATGGGGATGGGGCGGGGCCCGAGAAGCACCCACCTCCTGCTGGGACGGCACGGGCACATGGGCGATGAACTTCTGCCGCCCGTCCTCCCCGCCTCGGTCTGTGCTGGCCTCCTCGTCAGACTACAAAAGACAGCAACCAGGGGCCGTGCGGGTGCCACAAGAGGGCCCAGCCTGCAGCGGTCTAACAGGAAAAACAGTCCAGGGAACACTCTCTCCTCAGAGACACCCCCAAGACGCAGCGCCAAGCACAAGAGCAGACAGAACACTGTGGACTGTGCGGCCTCTGCCCGAGGAAGGAAAGCAGCAGAGAAGCCAGTGACCTCAAGTGAGAGCCGGGGCCTGGAGGGCGAGGCTGTGGGAGGGGAGCTGTGTCACGCCTTTGTGTGTTCCTCGGGGTCAAGTCTTGTGAATCTATCATCTCTGCGACCCTGCGGACTGTAGCCCCCCAGGCTCCTCTGTCCGTTGGATTCTCCAGGCCAGAGCACTGGAGTAGGTTTCCATTCGCTTCTCCAGGGGATCTTCCTGACCCAGGGCTCCAACTCGGGTCCTCAGCCTTGCAAGCAGATTCTTTACCATCTGAGTCACCAGGGAAGCCCCAAATATATTATCTGTTTTTAAAACTAAACTTGTAAAAATGGACCACATGCACAAAAGCATCACTGAGAAGCTGCCTGAGTCAGCAGAGCTCACTCACGACTGAAAAACGGCCCTGGGGGCACGAGGGGAGAGGAGGCCAGAGGGGAGAGGAGGCCAGAGGGGAGCGGAGGCCAGAGGGGAGCGGAGGCCAGAGGGGAGCTGGGTCCTCTGCCCACTGGCCCCAGGGCCAGACCCGCACCGTCCCCCCCAACCCCACCGCCAGGCGGAGGCAAACAGGAAACACTGTCAGGGCCCCGGGGGAAGGACACCTGGGACCTCTCACAGCTCCTTAACAGCTGCCTTAAACCTACGATGATTCCAACATAAACCATTTTTTACACCCTTTGGTACCTCTCCATGGCTCTTACAATGAAGGAAAACCCGCTCCTCGGGGGGTCAGGGCCCCTGCTGGTCCCACCTCACCTCCCGCAGTCTCTGCCCTGGGCTCCTGCCACGGCTGGTCCTCCGGGGCCCCCTCCCCAGGTCAGTGTTCACGGCCCCGCCCGCCCCACATGGCGACCCGGAGCTCCCGTCACATGTGCCATTTTCCTACAGGGTCTGCTGACCGGGCTGCCCCTTGGATTTTGAGCTACAGACGGGAACGTGTGAGCTGCTACGCCCCTCGAGGGGGCCTCACTCACCCAGTGGCCACTAAGTAAACAAACATCCCTTGAGAAAGCAAATGGGTCATTTGCACCCAGAGAAAATCCTTGCAGGGCACACTGCCATCCTGCTTCAAATGCCTGCCTGAGGGCACGCCCCACAGGTCTGCCGGACCCTGTGCGGCGACCACGTCACCCAGCTCCTCTGAGCCTGCATCCTTGCCAGTGAGGTGAGGCACGCCGTAGGACGTCACACGGGGCCCAACCCGTCCTGCAGGCCCGGCTGACTCCCCTCCCCTGGCTCAGTCCACAGATCCACTCCGTCCCGAGCCTGCCCAACAGGGAAGCTGGGAGCAGGGGGCCCTGCCTGCAGGACCACAGCTCCACCTGACCTGGGACCCCCTGAGGGAGCCTCTGGTCTGGTTTCCCATGGTTAGGTGGGCATGGGTGGTTTGGACCCACAGAAAAGCTACCGGCTCTGCCACGGAAGCTCAAACAATGAGATCAGGGGCTTCAAACGTGCCTGCAAATCCAGGCACAGCAGGTCCAGAAGGCCCTTCTCTGAGACGCAGGTGAGTCATCCGACGTGGAGCGCAGGTCCCCGAGTGCCAGCAGTGGTCCTCACTGTGACCCCGAGGGGACCGTCACCCGCCCCACGTCCAGGGTCAGACCGGGCCTTGACCCTGACCCAGGCCTGGGTGCCCTCCCCCACCCCTACCCCGCACAGTGGAGCGGCGGCCGCCCGTACCTCCTCCTCGGCCACAGCGTAGATGTTCACCTCCTCCTCTTCCTCCTCCTCCTCCTCTTTCTCTCCTCTGGCCAGACGGGCCTCTCGCTCTGCTTTCCACTTCTCCACTAGTTCGGCCCTGTCTGCAGATGGAGGACAGTAGGGGTCAGTTGCTCTGGCCTCTGAGAAAGGCAAGGGAGCAGCCGGAGGGTCCGCTGACAGACGGCTGAATAAGACACACAGTGGAATCTGACTCAGATGAGAGCGACAGCGCGCCCTCCGCAGCAGCAGCGTGGGTGGACCCAGAGACTATCGCACGAGCGAGGCGAGCCGGAGCGAGACAAGCAGTGTAGGACGCCCCTCATCGTGGGACCTCAGAGCCACGACAGGCCGCACCGCACCACACAGGGAATGCAGAAAACGCTTTCCGAATGACTCGCTAGTGAGGTGGATCTTTAGAGATAGTGAATTATTATACTGTGCACCTATATGTAATGTTGTACGTCAACTCCAATTTTTTACAAAGTCGTAATAGAAAATAACTTCCTTTTTCTTTTTCTAGAAAAACAAAACCTCCTTTTTCAAAGGCGAGAAAAGAAACCCGACGCCACCAGTCATGAAGTGAAAGGCCCGCAGACCTACGTTTCTTTTCATACTCCTGTTCCAAGGGCACAATGACACCATCGTCTTCATCGAGGTAACCGTAGTATTCAAAGTCGATCGCCTTCATGAGCTCAGCTCGAGTCTTTCTTGGAGGAGGAAGTGCTGAAAGAAGGAATTCATCAGCTTAGCCGGATTCCCCGTCACAACCACTCACGCCTCCTCCCCGTACAAGGCTACGCAGGCACACAGCCGTGTGCTCCTGAAAACACCGTGGGACGGGCACTCCGCCACACTCATGATGGGGCCGCACAACACCACCCTTCCTAAAACCGGCCTTGATAGACTCAGTCCGTTCAGCAGGAACATACCGTAATTTAACAAGCAAAAACAAAAGCTGGCAAAGCTCTATGGACAGAGATGAGCGTCACGGCATTGTTCATACAACAGGGAAAACGTGGGCCCCCCGAGGACTAACTGCCCGGCGGGGGAGGGTGTCCTGTGACCCCCAGACCGCGGCTTCATGGGGCGCTTTCAGAGGAAATGCCATAAGACCTAACGAAAAAATGTAAGAACTCAGATAAGACAAAGGAAAGTTCAAGCAAAAGAGATACATGAGAAATTCCTGCAGAAAATACATTCAGGCTAAGTATGACTGTTTAAAATATGCAGTAATTCTGGGAAATCAAAAGGGAAATGAAAATCCAGCTGGCTGGTCAAAGAAGAAAAGCGGATCAACTGAAGGAGAAGAAACCTGTAAGTATTAAAACATCAATGATTGACAGTAACTGAATCCGACTGTCAATTTCGTCAGTAATCAGGGAAACACCAACCAGAAGCAACACGCCGCTTCGAGTACCAGCAACAACATCACGCTGGGAAGCTGCGCAAGCAGGTAAAGTCTACATGGGGCTGGTCACAGCCAGCGCGGTCACCCCCAGACTCACATCCTTTCGTGCCTCGGCTTCGTGAGGAGGACTGTGGGGATGCGGGCGGGCCCCACACGACGGGCACGGGTCCGGGGAAGCCCCCTACCATCGCCCCACGCAGGCCAGCAGCCCTGCCCGGCCCAGCGCTGCGAGGGCCGCACCTTAGGGCTCGGGCCCCGAGTGCATTCCGGCCGCAGGAGGGAGCCGGCCAGAGCCTGAACTGTGGGGGCGGGGGGGGGGCATGCCAAAGCCGAGTGGATAACGGACCACCTGCCTCCCCAAAGGATGCTGAGACAGAGAGAAGCGCTCGCAGGACGGAAGCTGAAATGGCAGGAGCAAGGGCTCTGGGAGCCGGGCCGGAGTCACCGGGCACTTAGGCTGATGTGACTCAGCTGACAAGCAGGGAAAAGCCCGGGACGGGAGCCCTCCAGGCAGACAGTAACGCGACGGGGCATCCCCAGCAGAGCACTGGGTCGGGGCTGTGCCACCGTGGGGATCAAATGCCCGAAGACTAACTCGGGCACTTTCCTCCTAAACAAAAAAACGAAAAGCAATGCCTGGAATAGATAAGAACATAAGAATAAACTTAAAGCCAAAGTAAACATAAAACCAAAAACACAGCACAACCTCACTTTAGGAGCCTTAAAAAACAGAAAGGGAATACACCCCAACACATCAACAACTGTCCACTGAGATGTGAGAACGTGGGTGTTTTTCTGATTTTCTGTATTTTACATGCCTATAGTAAACTGCATTGCTTTCATAATAAATGGTATGATACCTAAATTCTGAATTATTTTAAGCAACGTCAATGACTCATGCAAAACTAGTTTGCACATACAGGGAATTTAAGAACAAGCAGGGCTTGGGAGTTCCCTGCTGGTCCAGCAGTTAGGATTCCAGGCTATCACTGATAGGGCCCAGGTTCAATTCCTGGGAGGGGAACTGAGATCCTACAAGCCTCCCAGGGAGGCCAAAAAAGAGAACAAGCAGGGTTTCGTGAAGGCAGAGTTGGAAGGAGTCTGCAGAATGCCAGCAGGGGGAGGAATCCTGGTCTCACCCTTCTCTGCTTTCCACACTTTTTCCTATGGAATGCTTGGACTGCTTTTCGAAAAGTCAAAAATAAGATGCAGGCAAACCCCAGACCAGTGGGATTCTGGAGGTGCCCGGAGCCAGGGTGTCTGACTCGGAGCCTCTCCTCTCCACGTGTGCACAGCGGCTTTGGGCAAAGGTGCCGCCTGTCCTTCAGTTAAGAGTTTTTCAACCCAGCAGGTAACTGAAACACGAACCTGACTGAATGGACTTCAGAGCTGCCCCGACAAGTGCCAACGGGGAGCCTCTGCGTTCGCAGCGGCTCTGCGTTCCCTCGGAGATGAGTGTGTGCAGGGCCTCCAACCTGGTGCCCAGCTCTGGGTCCCTGCCCCTGCCCCAGGCATGCCCTGGGCTTGCCACTTGAACGGCCAGCGCTGGAGGGCTGCCATCTAAAACCTGGGAACGATAACCCCCCAACGCCACGGGGCTGCCGTGCTGCTGAGCACACAGAAGCGCGCCCCGCACGCAGCGTCGCTCCGGCCAGGACCAAGCTCACGGCCGGCCCCCTCGCCCACGCCGGCCACTCACGCTCTTTCTCAAACAGCTCCCTGACGCCGGGAAGGTCTTTCGCCGCTCCGAAGTACTTGTAGCCTCGGTTTCCAGGGACTTCCTTCCCCTCGTGGTCCAGCATCTTAGGGCCGACTTTCTTACAGAGGGAGGAAAAAGAGAAAATGGATCTGGCCCGTAAACCCACCACTTCCATGCTTGCGGATATAGCTGAAGACAGTGACGCTAAAAGTAGCAAATATTAATGGACACAGAAATACACTTCGGTACTTTCTTTATTCGTTTAAAAATCAACCTAAAGACCTAACGGTAAGAGGATGATTTAAGTAAATTCTAGTATGTTCATGGGTGGAATATATTCTATAGCTGACAAATGATAGTTCGTATGAGACCCTTATACCGGCTTAGAAAATACTTCTAACATAATGTTAAGTGAAAAAAAAAAGCTTTACAAAGCTGAAAAGAATCTAAATGACAGCTAGGAGAAGGACAAATGAGACACCCAGAAGAGGGAAGTCTCTGCACTGAAAACCATGATGGTGACGGCTGCAGGACGCGGGTCTGGGAGAGGCTCTGCACCGACAGCCAGACGCCTGAACCAAAGGCGGATGCCCTGAGCGTGTTCCGCTTACACCCAGGAAATAAACCCCAATTTCTTTAGCGTTAGAAAACTCCAGAAAGAAACAGGCCAAAGCATCACTACTGACTTTGGGAGCTCTTGTAACCCTCCCAGGACGGGTGACAGGTAGCTGTGTCTGACAGGGAGCAGAACTGCCGTCACAGAAGTGACGAGGACCGGGCCAAGGCTTGCGGCTCACGTGCTCGAGGACGGGGAGACAAAACGCCTCAGCTTAGCCCAGACACTGACCTGAGAACTACGGCTCCGGTGAGAGGGGGCCGGGCTCAGACACAGAAACACCGCCCTTGTTTCTTACACAGCTGCCTGACAGCCACCGACCAGAGGCAACCGGGTCAAAGGCCTGGGCAGACAGGGCGGGTCTGGGTCATGAACGCCACTTCGTGGGCCACAATGATGGGTTCTTTTTTTTTTTTTTCCTCCAGAAAAACATCTATTTCTGCTTTACTGACTAAGCCAAAGCCTCTGACTGTGTGGATTACAGTAAACTGGAAAATTCTGGGAGATGGGCACACCAGACCACCTGACCTGCCTCTTGAGAAGCCTGCATGCAGGTCAGGAAGCAACAGTTAGACCTGGACATGGAACAACGGACTGGTTCCAAATAGGAAAAGGAGTACGTCAAGGCTGTATATTGTCACCCTGCTTATTTAACTTGTATGCAGAGTACATCATGAGAG
>ML660201.1:54555084-54600848 GCA_007570785.1 Antilocapra americana
AGCCGGCGCGACGGCTCTCCGGCGGCCGCGTGCGCTCGCGGGGCCCCCTCCCGGGGCCGGGCGTCGCCGCCCCTGCGGCCCGCAGGCCCTCCCGAGACGCGGGGACTGCGGCGAGGCCAGGCTGCCCGGTGCAGTCGAGTCAGGGCTCGGTGTGAGCCGAGACGGCGCAGGCCGGGGTGCCGCCTCTTGGAAAGGCTTTCCTTGAAAACGCTAGGAGGAAAACGGAAGCGCCCCCGGCCTCTCGAAGCCCGAAGAGGCCCTGCGGTGGCCGCAGCCCGCACCGCCCCCGGCGCGCGCCGGGGTCCGCCCGCGGCCCGGGGCCTTGCAGCCCGGGTGCACCGTGACTCGGGGCGACCGGGCCTGTTGAGACGTCCACGCCGAGGGGACCAGGCCTGGCTTGCGACCACAGCTGGTTCCGCCCGCAAGGGACTGCAGCCTTGAGCTGCTCCTTCGCCCCCAGCTGCGCCCACCGAACCGAGGACCAAGGCTGCACGGCCTCTTGGAGCACGTGGTGAGGCGCTCCGGTGTCGAGAGGCTTAAACCTGCGTCGGATGGGTCTCTGCAAAGCACTTAGCAGAGCTGGGAGCAATGATTGGCGTGCATGGACTATTTTAAGGACCCATGCTTTTAACTCGTGTTAATCACAGTTTAAAGTTAACATATTTTAAAATTCACTGTGAAAATGCCCAATTTCCAGTAACGATGGAGCTGCCCAGCACTTTCTGCACGGAGTTACCCATAATGCAGTGGTACCTTGTGCTCACATAGTGTTATTACCAAGAAGCTTGCACAGCTTCAGAGTTCCCCTCCCTCATTGACTACTCTTTGTGATATCTTGAGGTAAGTGGTAGTGTGGTAACCACAGACACTTACCTAGTGATTTCCTAAGGCCTAACAGTGAGTCAGTGTAACGCAGGAGGCTTTGTAGGAAGTCCAGCCTGGGTGCCTCCACCCCACACTGGGAGATGAGTTAAAATTGTCGCAGGAACCAGAAATTAGTGTTTTCTGGCTCGATTTTAGTTTACCATTCCAACCAAAGTGCTACATAAAATATTCATTACAGACACAAGGACTGAATGTTCCAAATATCTTTTTTTAAAGGTGGGTGTGAAATAAAGATACTGGACATAATGTTCTTTTACACGTTTTAGAAGACTTAAGTAGCGGAAACATCACGTGGCCTTTGCTCTTTGGCTCTGGGAGGAGCAGCTAATGCCTCTTTTCTCCCTGGCATCCAGCTTTCTGTAATGACTATTTTTAATAAAGCCAGTCTGGTGGTAAATCATTCTGACTGACCCCAGCAAGGTCTGGGATGAAGTGACTATTGTTGCATGGATAGGCCCCTGGTACCCCTGTTCATCAGTGATGTCTGAGAACAAAGGAAGGAAAAGGCTACCCCACCTAAAAGACAGAGTGCCATCTGTATTTGAAGAATCGTCTATATTCCCCTCCCCTGGAAATCTCCTTGATCCTTACCTACCTTCCCATGTCCAGCCTTCCCCAAGGTATTGTACTCAGCTCCACAGGGGTTACACAGGTGAGGCAAGGCAGACCGTGCCCTTGAAGATCCTGCAGGATGACAGGGGCCAAAAGACAGTAGTAAGTGTCCTCAGAGAGGACCGGCTAAGATGCTGTGATTCAGCATGATTCAGGATTCCTTCAAATGAATGCCAGTCGAGCAGCAATAACTGCCAACTCCTCATTTCTGCTTAAAATGCCCAAGTGTTCCTAGCACAAGCCCTAGATCCTGTTGTTCAATGGAGATGATACTGTGTCTGTCCTTCTAAACCCTTCCATGTCTTGTTTTCCCTGCCAACAGGGAAATAGTCTCTGACTTTACTTGGAAAGTATGCAGCTAAGGTTGAGGAGAATGAATTGTTTCCACCTCTCCTGTCAGCTTCTGATCCTGAAATAGGAATTAGTTATACAGTACTAATCATTCCTAATAGTTCATGTAGAGAGTTCTTATAACATGTAGCTGCATGCTAAGTCACTTCACTCATGTCCAGACTCTTTGACCCTATGGACTGTGGCCCAGCAGACTCCTCTGTCCATGGGATTCTCCAGGCAAGAATACTGGAGTGGGGTTGCCATGCCCTCCTCAAAGGGATCTTCCCAACCCAGGGATCAAACCCATGTCTCTCATGTCTCCTGCATTGGCCGGCAGGTAATTTACCACTTGTGCCACCTGAGAAGCCCCTGTTATAACAACAGTACCTGGCATAAAGTAATTACATATAAAGCATTATCAATCGTTGTTATTATCATTATTTATTGAGTACTTACTGTCAGGCATTGTTTATAACCTCTTTGTAATTTTTCACAAAACCCCCTTGAGATAAGTACTTTTATTATCTCTATGGGGAAAGTAGTCCAGAGAACACAATCTGTGTAAGGTCACAAAGCAAATAAATAACTGGGCTGCCTTCAAACAGAGGCAGGCGGAGTGCTTCACACAAAGCTTCTGGCCTCTATAGTTACTGAGACCTAATCCTACAGTTTCTTAAGGTGACAGAGTAGGGAAGGACAGCTGATGACAAGGAAAATATGAAACACTGACTAATAATTTAGTGAGCTTTCCACTGATTGGCTTCCTCCTCTGTGACCTTAACAAAGACACGATCTCTACTTCTGCAAGCTAACTGATAAAAGAAAAACTTTATTTGCAAATAAGTTTTAAAAGTTTCAAAATAAAACCACCATTGGTTTTTTTTTCTTCCTAAAAGTAGATGCAGTTACTTAAAAAAAGTTATTTCATATCAATAAAGGACAGAAATGGTATGGACTTATCAGAAACAGAAGACATTTAGACGAGGTGGCAAAAATACACAGAACAACTATAGATAAAAGATGACCCAGATAACCTCGATGGTGTGATCACTCACTTAGAGCCAGGCATCTTGGAGTGTGAAGTCAAGTGGGCCTTAGGAAGCATCACGACAAACAAAGCTACCGGACGTGTTCCAGCTGAGCTATTTCAAATCCTAAAAGATGATGCTGTGAAAGTGCTGCACTCAGTATGCCAGCAAATGTGGAAAACTCAGCAGTAGCCACAGGGAAAAATATCAACCTCAGATACACAGATGACACCACCCTGATGGCAGAAAGCGAAGAAGAGCTGAAGAGCCTCTTAATGAAAGTGGAAGAGGAGAGTGAAAAAGAGCTGGTTTAAAACTCAACATTCAAAAAACAAAGATCATGCCATCCAGTCCCATCACTTCATGGCAAATAGATGGCGAAACAGTGGAAACAGTGACAGACTTTATTTTGGGGGGGCTCCAAAATCACTGCAGATGCTGACTGCTGTCATGAAATCAAAAGATGCTTGCTATGACCAAACTAGACAGCTTATTAAAAAGCAGAGACATTTACTTTGCCGACAAAGGTCCATCTGGTCAAACCTATGGTTTCCCAGTAGTCATTACAGAAGTGAGAGTTGGACTATAAAGAAAGCTGAGCATCGAAGAATTGATGCTTTTGAACTGTGGTGTTGGAGAAGACTCTTGAGAGTCCATTGAACTGCAAGGAGATCCAACCAGTCAGTCCTAAAGGAAATAAGTCCTGAATGTTCATTGGAAGGACTGATGCTGAAGCTGAAACTCTAATACTTTGGCCTCCTAATGCAAAGAACTGACTCATTAGAAAAGATCCTGATGCTGGGCAAGATTGAAAGCAGGAGAAGGGGATGACAGAGGATGAGATGGTTGGATGGCATCACCGACTGGATGGACATGAATTTAAGCAAACTCTGGGAGTTGGTGATGGACAAGGAGGCCTGGTGTGCTGCAGTCGATAGGTTCAGAAAGAGTCGGACACGACTGAGTGACTGAACTGAATTTCGTATCAGGCATTTACATTATTTAGTTAAACTCTGAAATAGGGAGTGAATAGCGAGATAATGGTGTGTTTAAATTGCTTCCAAAGAGTATTTTACAGGATGTCTTCAGTTGTGTTTTGAGAGAGTATTATACAGTTTAACACTGGATCATGTAGTTCTCATAATCTATAAAAATAATGCAAGTGATTTTCAAAGGTTAAATTTTAAAAGAACTACTATGTAATTTGGAGAAGGAAATGCAACCCATGCCAGTATTCTTGCCTGGGAAATCCCATGGATAGAGGAGCCTGGTGAGCAACAGTCCATGAGGTCTCAAAGTGTCAGACATGAATGAAGTGACTTAGCACACACATGCTAAATAATTGGCTAAATTAGGATAAAACATCTGAAAGGACATTTAGCCTAATCTCAGAGTATTTAGTCTAGTCTTCTCATTTTAAATTTAAATTGAAAGGAGACCAATAGAGTTTCACAGAATTCCTGCAAGTATATTAATGATTTTTCAGTCATAAAAAAAGAATAAAATAATGCCACTTGCAGCAACATGGATGAATCCAGAGATTATCATATCAGTGAAGTAAGTCAGAAAGAGAAAGACAAGTACCATACAATATCACTTCAGCTTCCCTGGTGGCTTAGACGGTAAAGCGTCTGCCTACAATCTGGGAGACCCAGGTTTGATCCCTGGGTCGGGAAGGTTCCCCTGGAGAAGGAAATGGCAATTTCCAGTATTCTTGCCTGGAGAATCCCATGGATGGAGGAGCCTGGTGGACTACAGTCCATGGGGACGCAAAGAGTCGGACACGACTGAGCAACTCCACTTCACATACGTGGAATCTAAAATGTGACCTAAGTGACCTTATGCATAAAACAGACAGGCTCGCAGACACACAGAACAAGTGGCTGCCGAGGGGGAGTGGTTGAGGGGGTGTGGCCTGGGGTTTGGGACAGCAGATACAGACTAGCACCCGACAGAATGACCGACGAGGTCCTGCCAGGTCCGCTGCGTCGCAGGCAGACTCTTGACCGCTGAAGCCACCAGGGAAGCCCTCTGCACAGCAGAGAACCGCATTCAGCATCCTGCTGCAAGCCATGACGGAAGAACATGAGGAAGAAAGTACGTGTGATGAGTCGCTGCGCCGCACAGCAGGAGTTGACACAAGCTTGTGACTCACCTACACTTCATTAAAATACACTTATAATGTGAAAAAGTCGATTGAAATTTGTGTGTGTGTGGTCATATGCACACCATGTAGGACGTTAGCTCCCACACTAGGAATCGAACCCAGGCCCGATGCTTTGGAAGCATGGAGTCGTAACTAATGGACCCCCAGGAAGTCCGACAAACCCATACCTTCTTCATATGAGAAAGAGGCCGTGGGCTGCGCGCGTGCCTGACTGGCGCCGTTGGCCCCAGTGGCGGTCAGAGGAGGGGGCCCACGCCTGCCCCGCACCCGCGGGGCTGTGTCCCCAGCCCTTTCCTGCGACGCCAACACGAATGGCCGTTCCAGTTCACGAATCAGGCGTTGCCGAGCTTGGCGAGGGTGAATCAGCCGTCAGTGTCTCAACACTGAGAAGCGTGCTCAGGTTCCAGCGTCAGAGACACGAACTCCAGACTCTACGTTTTCATAAGGACTATGAAAACATCATCTAATTATGTGTTGTTTCTACCGAAGAAGACGTCTGAGTTTAGGCCGGGCTGCAGAGAGGCTTTCGGGTGGTGAGGACACACCAGATAACCCCTGCTGCTCCCTGCCCCGTCCCTGCCCCGAGCCCCACTTCCTTTCTCTTCATCCCCAAACCATACAAATGGGATATCCTTTGGCTCATTTCTTTATATTATAAAAATAAATGTATGTCTACATTAAATGTATAAACTTGGGCAGACTATTCAAATATAAAATTTCTCTAAATATGTACATTTAAAAATATTATATTGTATTATACATTCTATAACACTATGAATCATATGTACAAATCAGATAAAATTTACATATAATCTATAATATGATTTATTATATATATATAATTTTTATATATGGTTTATATACATCAAACAATATTAAATAATATTAAATAAATAAATATTAAATAAAATTAAATAATATTAAAATTTATATAAATAGCATCATATCTATCTGCTACCTTATTTACCTTCCCTTACAAGAATGTAAGGCCTGGACATGACTGAGAGACTTTTACGCTCACTTTTTCACGAGAACGTAAGATCTGCAGGGCAGGGGCTTTGTCTTGCTCTGTTTTCTGCTTCTCTTCTGACTCCTTTGGAACGGCTCTCTATACACGAGAAGCAGACAAATGGGCGCTGAAAGAAGTATCAGTCTTCATCTTGCTTTTTAAATTTAGTATAATGGTTCTGAGATCTCTATCCACAGAAACGTAGACACACTCACACCTGTATTCTTTTCTAGCTCATTCTTTTTCAGGGCCGTGTGTTATAGATATGGGAAGCGAGGTGAAAGTCGCTCAGTCATGTCCAACTCTTTGCAACCCCTTGACTGGAGCCTGCTGGGCTCCTCTGTCCATGCAATTCTCCAAGGCAGAATACAGAAGTGGGTAGCCGTTCCCTTCTCCAGGGGACCTTCCCAACCCAGGCATCGAACACAGGTCTCCAGCATTGCAGGCAGATTCTTTACCATCTGAGCCACCAGTTAAGCTCAGTTCAGTCACTCAGTTGTGTCCGATTCTTTGTGACCCCATGGACTGCAGCACGCCAGGCTTCCCTGTCCATCACCAACTCCCAGAGTTTGCTTAAACTCATGTCCATCAAGTTGGTGATGCCATCCAACCATCTCATCCTCTGTCGTCCCCTTCTCCTCCCACCTTCAATCATGCCCAGCATCAGGGTCTTTTCCAATGAGTCAGCTCTTCGCATCAGGTGTCCAAAGTATTGGAGTTTCAGCTTCAGCACCAGTCCTTCCAATGAACACCCAGGACTGATCCCCTTTAGGATGGACTAGTTGGATCTCCTTGCAGTCTAGGGGACTCTCAAGAGTCTTTTCCAACACCACAGTTCAAAAGCATCAACTCTTCGGTGTATCTGAGTTTACTGATACTTCTCCCAGCAATCTTGATTCCAGCTTGTGCTTCCTCCAGCCCGGCATTTCGCATGATGTACTCTGCCCATAAGTTAAATAAGCAGGGTGACCATAGACAGCCTTGATGTACTCCTTTCTCAGTTTGGAACCAGTCTGTTGTTCCATGTCCAGTTCTAACTGTTGCTTCCTGACCTGCATACAGGTTTCTCAGGAGACAGGTCAGGTGGTCTGATATTCCCATCTCTTAAAGAATTTCCCACAGTTTGTTGTGATCCACACAGTCAAAGGCTTTGGTATAGTCAGTGAAACAGAAGTAGATGTTTTTCTGGAATTCTCTTGTTTTTCTATGATCCAACGGATGTTGGCATTTTGATCTCTGGTTCCTCTGCCTTTTCTAAAACCCGCTTGAACATGTGGAAGTTCACGGTTCACGTATTGCTGAAGCCTGGCTTGGCGAATTTTGAGCATCACTTTACTAGCGTGTGAGATGAGTGCAATTGTGTGGTTGAGCATTCTTTGGCATTGCTTTCTTTGGGATTGGAATGAAAACTGACCTTTTCCGGTCCTGCGGCCACTGCTGAGCTTTCCAAAATTGATGGCATAGAGTGCAGCACTTTCACAGCATCATCTTTTAGGATCTGAAATAGCTCAGCTGGAATTCTATCACTTCCACTAGCTTTGTTTGTAATGATGTTCCTAAGGCCCACTTGACTTCGAGTTCCAGGATGTCTGGCTCTAGCTGAGTGATCACACCATCGTGGTTATCTGGGTCATGACGATCTTTTTTGTATACTTCTGTGTATTCTTGCCATTTCTTCTTAATATCTTCTGCTTCTGTTAGGTCCACACCACTTCTGTCCTTTATTGTGCCCATGTTTGCATGAAATGTTCCCTTGGTATCTCTAATTTTCTTGAAGAGGTCTCTAGTCTTTCCCACTCTAATATTTTCCTCTATTCCTTTGCACCGATAGCTTAGGAAGACTTTCTTATCTCTCCTTGCTATTCTTTGCAACTCTGCATTCAGATGGATATATCTTTCCTTTTCTCTTTTGCCTTTTACTTCCCTTCTTTTCTCAGCTATTTGTAAGGTCTCCTCAGATAACCATTTTTCCTTTTTGCATTTCTTCTTCTTGGGGATGGTTTTGATCACCACCTCCTGTACAGTTATGAATCTCTGTCCACAGATCTTCAGGCACTCTGTCTACCAGATATAATCCCTTGAATCTATTTGTCACTTTCACTGTATAGTTGTAAGGATTTGATTTAGGTCATACCTGAATGACCTAGTGGTTTTCACTACTTTCTTCAATTTAAGTCTAAATTTTCCAACAATGAGTTCATGATCTGAGCCACAGTCAGCTCCCACAGTCAGCTCTATGCTGACTATATACAACTTCTCCATCTTTGGCTGCAAAGAATATAATCAATCTGATTTCGGTATTGACCATCTGGTGATGTCCATGTGTAGAGTCATCTCTTGTGTTGTTGGAAGATGGCGTTTGCTATCAACAGTGTGTTCTCTTGGCAAAACCGTTGGCCTTTGCCCTGCTTCATTTAGCCAACCTTGCCTGTTACTCCAGGTATCTCTTGACTTCCTACTTTTGCATTCCAGTCCCTTATGATGAAAAGGACATCTTATTTTTTGATGTTAGTTCTAGAAGGTCTTGTAGGTTTTCACAGAACTGTTCAACTTCAGCTTCTTCGGCATTAGTGGTTGGGGCATAGATGTGGATTTCTGTGATATGAGTGGTTTGCCTTGGAAACAAACACAGATCATTCTGTTGTTTTTCCATGCCGTCCTCCAGGGGATCTTCCCAATCCAGGAGCCAAACCCAGGTCTCCAGCGTTGCGGCTGATTCTTTACCATCTGAGCCACCAGGAAAGCCTGGGCTACCAGGTATTTTGCCATTTCCATGTTCATTTCCCTAGTAGAGGGTGCTTACATTATTTCCACTCTTTTGCTATTATACGAT
Organism: Antilocapra americana; assembly: GCA_007570785.1. Taxonomy (NCBI): domain Eukaryota; kingdom Metazoa; phylum Chordata; class Mammalia; order Artiodactyla; family Antilocapridae; genus Antilocapra; species Antilocapra americana. Next base: position 54,563,952 of record ML660201.1, read on the forward strand.
GTTGTAGTAAGCACCCTGTGTAAGGTCTCCTGAGGCACACGTGGGAGGGTTTCTGTAGGGTATATAGACCCAGCGGAGAGGTGGTGACAGTGAACAGGCTGTATTTACACTTCGCTGGTTGCCTGCCGTGACTCTCAAAGTGAACACACCAGATGATACTCCCAATCACAGAGGATATGGGTGCCGTGTTTCTCAATCACTGCTGACACTTTGTATTGTGAAATGACTTAATCTTGCCCATCAGATGGGTGAAACCAAGGGTGTCTTGTTTGTCTTTCTTGGAATCTTTGCAGATTCGTATGTGGTTGAAATAAATCAGAAAGATCAGATGTACGCTCTACCTGATTTCTCCTAATGGTAACATCTTGCAAAAGTCCAATGCAGTATCACAACTCAGATACTGAAGTCACAAAACCCACTGATTTTGTTCAGCTTTCCTCAGTTTTACATGGACTCTGTATACGTCTGTTGTCGTACATAGGGTGTGTCGCATGTGGAGGTCTGTGTACCCGTCTCTGCCATCAAGAGCTGAAGGGCTGCAATGCTGAGTTCAAGCAGAACTCGAAGACACAAACCAGATGATGCCTGTCCCCTAGGAGGAACTAGGGCTGTCTTATTTCCGAACCAGCGTTTCTTGACTGCCTTTTCTTTGTGGCTGCTTCCCCTCACTTCCTGGAAGATGCTCAATCGCTGGGGCCTGTTCATGGGCAGTTAACGTGGTCAGGCCTCGATCACAACATGGCATCGCCCAAAAATGGCTTCCTTTATGCCAGCAAAGCCAGGTCTGGTTCCCTCTCTCCAGAGACCCCCTGACTCTTCCCGTTATACAATCTCCGACTATCGCAAATAAAGCTGCTGGGAACATCTGTGAAAAGGTCTTTGTGGGCAAGTGATTCTCGCCCAGTTTGCTGTTCTCTTCATATAGTGTTTCCCCATCACAGTGGGGCTAACACCCTCTATGTGTTTGTAGGCTATTCAAGTTTCCTCCTGTGAGGATGCTTGATTTTGTGCATTTTTGCTCTTTTCTTGTTGCCCTTCTCGGATAGACTTGAAAGAATTCTATTTTCTGTATACCAGTCCTTTGTCAATTATATGAGGTTATGTTTGTTGACAGTTTGGTGATCATTGTTTCTCAACATGACATAAAGACTGGGAATTGATAAAGAACTTCTGAAACAAGGATTTGGGTACTGATGAAAGGACAGAGGGGTTTCATTCAGGCTGCCTACAATGAATCTGGGGAGACAGCTACACACGCCCCCTCACCCCCACCGTGCTCTGTAGCATCTCCTTTGCCTGTTATATGCCAACAATATGCTTTAACGGCAGCGAGCATCACAGCCTCTGTCTGCTGCAGGGCAAATGCCAGGCACCCCTGCGTTTTTGCCTCATTCCGAGGAGGCATTTGGACGCAGGTTGCGTCACAAACCCCTGCTTTTCAGCATTTCGACCCGCCCTGCAAAACTGCTGACCTCATGATGTACTTCCTTCCGCATGCTGCCGTTCTCCCCAGCACTGCAGCCAGCTCAGAATCCTGACTCAGCCTCCAGCCAGCCACCGAGAACGCTGATGATTATGGTATGGCCAGTGCTCTCTGCGTGACTTTGATGGGAGCAGCTTCTGGACAAGCCCACGCCAGCGCAACCTCAGGGGCCAGGGCGGCCTTCTCTAACCGTCAGACTGCTCAGCCTCCTACTCCGCCTGCACGGGCAGGAGTGGAGGCCATGCCCCTGCAGTCCTGGCCCTGAAGCTGTGCACCAGATGAGCTGGCACAGCCTGCACTGTCCTTCTGAGCTCAGCAGGCAGTCTCTCCCGTCTGCACTGGAGTCCTGGCTGGGTGCAGTACCCACAGCGCAGTGGTTTGCAGAGCTGGGTTAACAAGTCCAAAGTCAGCTTGCCTTTCAGTAAATTACCCTATAAAGCATCCATTGACCAAAATTATCTTGATTAGTTTCTCTTATGCGCGTTATGCTAAGTCACTTCAGTCGTGTCCAACTCTTTGAAACCCCGTGGACTACAGCCCACCAGGCTCCTCTGTCCATGGGATTCTCCAGACAAGAATACTGGAGTGGGTTACCAGGCCCTCCTTCAGGGAATCTTCCTGACCCAGGGGTCGAACCCAGGTCTCCTTTATTGGAGGCAGACCCTTTACCACTAGCGCCACCTGGGAAACCCACTCAAAGGGCTGTGGTGAAGATCAAATAGATAAAATATATGAAAATGCTTTGCAAATTCCGCCATGTTTTATCAAGATAAACTGAGATTAAAATGAGTTATTTTGGGCCTCACACACGTCATGGAATTCTTTTTTCTACGCTGATTTATTACAATAACAGAAATATTTCGGACACTTGAATAAGTAATCATAGCATTTCTATTGCTCTTGAAGAGTGATCAGAAGTCATTTTTCTCTTTCTTTAGGGGTTGATTTCCTCATTTGATGCAATAAGAGTTCTCAGGGGGATAAAACTGACTCTAAAAGCTACTGATGCTGAAGATTTATCCAAAATGAAGTTTGCTTTAGGGGGCATAGCATTGAGGGACGGCTCTGGACCAAACTGAAATGGGTGGTGAATTTGATTGTCCCTGTGCTTCCTGACTTCTTTCTGGACACTCCCCAACCACAGCCAGTTTCCTCGGGACTTCCTGAGTCAACCAGGGCCGATTTCTTCTCTCTTCAAGGCTGACCAGCCCAGTCCATCAGGAGCTAGGATGTCATTTAGTATGCTAGGATAGTAATAACCTCATTTACATGGTGCTTCATAAAATAGTAACACTTCAGTGAGAACTTAGTGTCAGAGGGTCACGTACCACGCTCTGCGGGCAGCCCCACCTCTGCCGCGTTATTCAGTTGTCATTGCAGTCACTGCGCCTGTGAGGGTTAGAAACCTTGTGGATTCTAGCACGACCTTCCTAGACAGGCTCTGGAAAGGTTTTTAAATAAAAGTAACTGGCTGACTCATGTCCTCGGCTGCGCCGGGTCTCACCCGTGCTCACGGGGCCTTCCATCTTCACTGCGGCGTGTGGGGTCTGGTTCCCCGACCAGGGGTCGAACCCGGGCCTTCCGCATCGGGAGCACGAAGTCTTAGCCACTGGGCCCCCAGGGAGGCCCCAGGATCTGGATATTTAAGTAGCAGGCATCAGCGTCCTGACCAACTGTTGTTCACAGGCGAGGTGCCTGGCTGCTTCTACGTGGTATACGACAGGGCATCAACTACCACTGGGTTGCATGGTAATGGAGTCTGCTCTCAAGGCTTTTTCAGGCCTCCCAGCACCAGAGACGTCTCAGTTCGGTGCTCACCGGCTTAACCCCTTTGTGACACTGTGCCTCACCTTTCGGCATGAGGGGCGCCTGGGTCAAGTGGCCGTCCTGGGTGTGATCATTTTATTGTGAGAACATAATATACAAGTTAGAGTGTTTTCTCACTTGTGTAGTCAAGTCTGCTCTTTCTTTTTTAGACAGACACACGTATTTTATTTTCTGGCAGAACCACCTGAGAGAAAGTTGCAGACTCTGCACGTTGCGTTCACAGAGGTAACCGACATACAACATCACACTGGTTTCAAGTGTACCTCATAATGATTCGATATTTGTATATATTGGAAAATGATCACCACAAAGGTCTAGTTAGCATCCGTCACCACACAGTCACTCGCTTTTCTCTTGTGATGAGACTTTAAGACCTGTCCTCTTGGAGCGATAAATCAGAAGTTTGGGATTAACATATACGCACTACTATATATATACAGTAGACAGCCAACAGGGACCTACTGCATAGCACAGGGAACTATTATCAATACTTTGTAATGACCTGTGTGGGAAAAAATCTGAAAAAAACAGATATATATGTATATGCATAACTGAATCACTTTACTGTATACCTGGAACTGACGCAGATAGCAAATTGATTAAACTTCAATTAAAACAACTTTTAATTCTTAGTAAAAATTAAAAAGACTTATCAGCCCCGCCCCCACGGTGGTCCAGTGGTTAAAGGGTGCAGATTCCACCCCTGGTTGGGGAACTAAGATCCCGCATGCCACGTGGCACAGCCAAAATTAAAAAAAAAAGAGAGTGAGAGATCCTCTCAACAACTTTCAAATATGTGATGCAATATCATTAACCATAGGGTTTCTCCGGTGGCTCAGCAGAAAAAACCCTCTGCCTGCAAGGCAGGAGATGAGGGAATAGTGGGTTCAATCCCTGGGTCAGGAAGATCCCCTGTAAGAGGAGACGGCAACCCATTCCAGTATTCTTGCCTGAAAAATCCCATGGACAGAGAAGTCTGGTGGGCTGCGATCCACGGGGTGGCAAAGAGCAACGCACGACTGAACACACATGCGTCTTCACCTGTATTCAGCACGCTATACATTATGTTCCCAGGACATTTATTTTATAATTGGAAGTTTGTACCTTTGGACCGGCTTCACCGATTTCCACCACCCCACTCCCTGCAAACCCAGCAACCCCCAATGTGGTCTCTGTTTCTCTGAGCTCAATTGTTTTAACTCTACATACGAGAGCTCATATAGCAACTGTATTTCTATGATTTATTTCACTGAGCATAATGCCCTCAAGGTCCATCCATGTTGCTACAAATGTCAGAATGTCCTTCTCTTCTTTAATGCCTGAATAATATTCTGTTGTTTATAGGTACATAATTTCCTTATCCAATCATATGCCAAAAGACACTTAGGTTGCTTCTGAAAGCTCCCTCTTAAAATGAGAATGAAACGTGAGGCAACCTAAAAAGACAATGAAGTAAATGAGAGCAGAGAGTGTGTGTTAGCTGCTCAGTCGCATCCGACTCTTGGCAACCCCGTAGATGCAGCTCACCAGGTTCCTCTGTCCACGGAGTGCTACAGCCAAGAACACTGGGGTGGGTCGCCCCTCCTTTCTCTAGAGGATCTTCCCCCCCCCCCAGGGATCAAAGCCGGCTCTCCTGCACCGCAGGCGGATTCGTTACCGTCAGCCGCCAGGGAAGCCTAAATGAGAGCAGAGGAAGGACACCAGCGTGAACGGTCACCAGGATGGGTGGGTGTGACAGAAATGGTGTAGGCTGCGCAGTGGGGCTGGTGGGGGCCCGGGAGGCCCCGAGCTGCTACTGGAAGCCAGCTGCCTGCCAGGCTGTGGGGGGTGCGCGGGAGGCGCTCACAGAAGGGCCGTGGGGAGGTCCGCCCCGAACACGCGGGTATGCTCGAGGGACCCTGTGGCTGCCAGGACTTTTAGACACAGGCAGCCCCTCGAGCGCAGAGGAACAGTGACTGTGTGTGTGCGGGCGTGCGTACCCGGTACCTTACACACCTTTCATGATCCAAGGCTGGAAGGATGACACAGTGGTGGAGGCCCCTCTCAAATGACCAAGGGTGTTTCTGCCTCGGGGGGATCTGAGACCCCGCTGCAGACACAGGTCTGTGTTTGATTTTCTCTTTTACGCTGTTTCCACACTCCCTTCCCCAGTCTGTTATCATCCCAGGACGCTCAGGAAGTGGCCCCGCTGAACAGAGCCCACAGACCCCTCTGCCACAGAGGTCAGGGGACATTCGCCAATGGTTTAGCTCTTCCAGAGTTTTTTCCACGGGTTCCTCTTAGAGACCCCGTTAAATCCTTTGTGGTGGATTCCAGAGAGGCTGACAAATAGTCTCCTCAAGATTCTCCATGTATTAACCACAGACACTTACCTACTTTTTCCTCCCACAATCTTTTAAGACCTTTGCACATTCTTCTCTGAAGGACAGTTAGGTGTACCTAGTCCTTATTACATAGGGACATAAACAATAAAACTGTAGCTTAAGATCTGCAAGGCAGGGGGAAGAAAGGAAATCTGAAAAATCAAGTCAGAGGGAATTTTTGAAAAAAACAAATGTTAGTTTCATTACGGGACTCTAAACCGTAGACCCTCCAAGGTCAAGGGGAGGCAAGACAGAACTGAGGTTTACAGAAGCAGTGCCTGGCAGTGGATCTCACTGGGTGAACAAGGATTTTATTGTCCCTTTATGCGGCACTTCTGAGGGTGCCCAACTGCCCATGGGCCTCAGAGCCAGCATTTCTCAGACCTCACTAGAAAGTTGCTAAGACAAGGCATTTTCCACAGGCCTTTCCTGTTCCCAGGTCCCTTCCAACATCATTCTGGTGACATCACTGGGATGGGTTTCCTGCTGCCTTTGCAATGATGATACAGCAAACAATGTGGACTATCCAGAACTGATGTTAAAACACATAGTTTTTCAAGGGAACGCTGACACTTAGCACAGCAGAGGGTTGTGACTTTAGAATGATCCGTGTCAGAAGCCCTGTTTACACTGTGAAGTGCCATCCATCTGTTAGTTCTGGTTATCACAACATCAGAAAACAACCCGAGGACCTCACAAGGAGACTGCGCCAGGTCATTCCCACCCTCTGTGACAAAGCACTAATTCTTCAGCGTTTGTGGTCAGTTAATCATTTTGGTAAAGTACCTCAAGACTTGCCATCTCATTCACTCTTACCATCAGTTGAAGACTTTTATGAGAATAAAGTGGGAAGAACAGAGCCATTTTTAATATCCAGATATGCCACAAAAGCCACCCTTTTATAGTCTACAGTTCACTGGGTTTTGGTCCTTTCACAGAGCCATGCAACCAGCACCAATAACTAAATGCAGACTTCTTCTTTTCAGGGCAGCCTTAGGTTCAGAGTACGTTTGAGTGGCAAGCACAGAGCTCCCAGCCCTGCCCTGGAAGCCCTGGCCGCCAGCGCTGGTCCCCTCCCCTGGCTGTGCCTTTCCCTGAGTGCCCGGGAGCCGTGATCTCACACTCTGCAGCTTTTCAGCTCGGCTCCTTTCACCTGGCCACATGCATCTCCTTCTCCGTCATAGTTTTCCCGGCCTCATAGCTCACTGCCTCTCAGTGCCGAATGACACTATTTTGTGGTACTGAATAGACCCCTGTCTGTGTATCCATTCGCTTACTGAAGGCTGTACGGTCGCTTCCAAGCTTTGGCAATAACAAATAAATATGGTATAAACGTCTGTGTGCAGGTTCTTCTGTTGACACATGCTTCCAGCTCCTTTGGGGAAACAGCAGGGCACACGACTGCTGCTGGATCATATGGGAAGAGCGTGTGTAGTTCGGCCAGAATCTGCCAAAGTGCCTTCCCACCAGTGACACGTGAGAATTCGCGCTGCTCCACACCCTCCCAGCGTCGTCTTTGGTCTGCGGCCCCTGACAGGTGTGTCGCGGTGTTTCATCAGAGCAGTATTATTAACTTAGGTGTTACTTCTGGCTGTGCCGGGTCTTGTCGCCGCAAGCAGGCGTTCTCTAGGTGTGGAGGGCAAGGGACACTTGGTCACAAGGCGCAGACTGCTCGTGGCTGTGGCTTCTCCGGCTGCAGAGCATGGGCTTACTGGCCCCGTGGCATGAGGGACTCTCCCCAGACCAGGGGTCAAACCCACGTTCCCCGAATGGCAAGGCAGAGTCAGATTCACTGGACTGCCGGGGAGGTCCGCTCACCGCTGTTTCAGCTCGCAGTTCCCTGCTGACATACGATACTGAGCATCTCTCCACCTTTTACAGCTCTGTGTCTTCTCGGCTGAGGTGCCTATTCAGCTGTTGGGTCATTTTTAAATCGAGTGGTTCTTTTTCTTATGGCTGAGTTTTAAGAGTTCTTTGTACATTCAAATGATTTAAAAGTTTCTCTGAGACCTCTTTAACCCATGTGTTATTGAGAAGTGCGTTGTTTAATCTGCAAGTATTGAGGGACTTTCCGGATCTCTCTCTGTTACTCGTTGCGACTCTAGTGCCACGTGGCCTGGGAGTCGCTGGGACCATGTTCCCACCCCGTGTCACCTGAAGAGGCACCGCCCGGAGTGCCACATCACTGAATCTGCAGCATCTGAGCCAAGCCTCTCCGTGACTCTAACCTGGAAGGTTTAATCATCAAAAAAAATAAAAAAGTCTAAATCTCCACCTCACTATGTTTTAAGCTGATTTATACCATTTAAAGTAAAAGGCTCAGTGTTCAGGAAAACCAAGCAGATTTCTGTTTAATGAGCCAGGGCCTAAAGGTACCAAGCTCTGGGGACTTGGACTACTTTCTCTTTTTGAATTTTTTTATTGCGGTAAAACATACCGAAGTAAAAGTTACCTCCTGAACCTCTTTTTAGCGCACAGCTCAGCGCTGTTAGGTCCATGCACACTGCTCTGCAGCCACCCCCCCCCCCCCCCCCAGACTGTTCTCATCTCCCAAACTGAGCCTCTGTCCCCATTAGACACTACCTCCCCACCCCCTCCCCACCGCAGGGAACCCCCCACCCCACCATTCTACTTTCTGTCTCTATGGATTTGACTGCTCTAGGGAACTCATGCAAGTGGATCATACAGTATTTGTCTTTTTGTGACTGGCAGAATTTCCTTTCTTTTTACATCTCTATCTGAATTTTTATTTCTCCATTTTGTTTCAAATTAAAACTTCAACAGTACAAATCATTCCTGATTTAGCAAACGAACGTGCTGGTTACCTAAAGACAGGATAACCAGCGTCTCCAGAGGCTGCTGCCTCTGCAAGGATGGTCATCTGCTCACGGAGCTCAAACCTCCCTGTTGACCGTGGCTGAGAAGTGCCAGAGCACTATTTAGCATTCTTATTATTTCTTCGCCAAAAGAGAATCTAAATTGTGCTGAATCAGGACAACTGTACACACTCTCTGCTTTTAGATGTTCCACTGTATCGGGCGGGCTCGGAGATGCTCAGCCTGTGCTTCCGAGAGATGGATGTGATGAGTTGGCAGAGCCCATAAACAACGTGTCTCGGGCCCCCCTCCTCTAGGACGAGGCAACTAACACGTTAATACACCGTGCTGTGTACTGCACTGCATGATCTTTAGGAGAGGGGAGCACCGACTGATGCAAGGAAACTTCCAGTCTGTGGGAAAATGACAACATATAAAGTAGCTAATGATTTCTTTGTCTAACTTAATATTCTACTATAGATCCTTTTCTTATATAATGTTTTCTAAATATGGTAATTTTATCACCTCTTCCTACTGTAAATTCATCACACCAAAAAGTCAAAGCAGTAACTGGTGGTGCACTAGGAAAAAAAATCCAACCAGAGAACACTGCTTTCTTACATTGCTCTCACCTTTAAAATGTGCTTACGGTCTACATGTATAAGTATACGTTAGACATATTTATATTATCATGAAGAATATGTAAAAATAGCTCTACGGATGTAAACCTGCCTGTATTTACTGGTTTTGACCGAACTGAAAAGACTGCCTCCAAGTGTGTAAATTGCGACAAATAAAAGCTGCCTTGATGATTTTATCAACATCCACCATAGGAGGAAAATTCAAGACAAAATAAATACTATTAGTTAAAAATGAGGGATTTCCCTGGTTGTGCAGTGACAGGAATCTGCCTGCGAATGCGGGGGACACGGGTACAGTCCTTGGTTCAGGGAAATTCCACAGGCCATGGAGCAACTTGAAACCTGAGAATATCAGAAGTATTGTGAAAATACAGTAGGCAATCAAGGTCTTGTCCTCCAAGTATCAAGACAGTCTTCTGAAAATAGTACCTCAGATGTCACATCTGCCGACATTCTCCACAAAGCAACAAGCTCAGAAAACTTCAGGGATATGCTGATGGTCACAGAGCCAGGACACCAACCCTTCCCCCAAATGCGAGCAGGAGAAAAAATTCAACAAGACAGAACCATGCTGGAATAGGGGAAACCTGTTTTGCTGAGCAATTCTTTCTCTTTTTTTTAGCAATTTTATACACTAGGTTGCATTAGGCTTAAGGAGAGAGATCACTACAGAATTAAATACTGACAGCAAAAAGAAAAGAAACCCTTAGGTATGGCACCGAGATGGCCCAGAAATAAATGGTTTAAACAGGAGGAGTGATTGCGCAATCCCTGAAAAATACTACAGCAGGCGAGGAGGGCGGCAGCTTGGGGAGGTCGTTTTCTTCCAGCTTCGCCCCCAACCTAGGAGGAGCCCTTGTACAATATCCCTGGGATGTGAAATGGTGCAGCCACCGTGGAAAACGTTTGAGGGTTCCTCAAAAAGTTAAACACAGAACTACTGTAAGTCCCAGGTATTCCATTCTGAGGTATATACCCAAGTAATTGAAAACAGACTCAAAATAAATACATGTAGGCCAGTGCTCACTGGAGAACTGTTTGAGGCAGCCAAAAGGTGGAAATGACCCAAGTGTCCATCAACAGATGATGAATACATAAACAGTGATATGGATACTCGATGGAATGTTGCTCAGCCATCAAACGGGAATGAACACAGAATATGCAGTGTTTACAAGGATGGAAAGGAACTGGAGCCACCTGTACCGCTGGTGGGAGTGTGAAACAGTACGGGCTCTGCGGAAAACACTTTGCTGTTCCTCAAAGAGCTGGACATAGAACGCCCTTAGGGTCCAGCAATTCCACTTCTGGCATACACCCCGGACTATTAGAACAGGGGGCTGGATAGACACTCGACGTCAACTGTGCATAGCAGCGCCGTTCACAGTGGCCTCGGGCGGAAACCACCCAGACCCCCAACAGTGGGTGAACGGGTAACAGGATGAGGGAACGAACGACGACAAACCAGCATCCCGCTTGAAAAGTGAATGGAGTGTGACGCGCTGAGGCGCGGATGAACCTCGAGACAGAGTGGAAGCCGCTCGCCCACGGACTACACAGTCCATGGGATTCTCCAGGTCGGAATACTGGAGTGGGGGGTCGCTCCCTTCTCCAGGGATCAAACCCAGGTCTCCCACGCTGCGGGCCGATTCTTTACCAGCTGAGCCACAAGGGAAGGTCATAAGCGACATTATGCTCAGTGAAATGAGCTGTCACAGAAAAGCAAACACTGATTTCACTTAGATGCGGTCCCAGAGGAGTCAATGTTATAGAGACAGACAGCAGAATGGGGGTTGGCAGGGGCTGGAGAAGTGGCGGAGGTCGGGGGAGTTAGTGTTTAATGGGGACAGAATTTCGGTTTGGGAGAGGGGGAGCTATCGCTTCATGGGACAGAGTGTCTGGGGTGATGGAAAAGTTTGAGAGTAGACGGTGGTGATGGCTGGGCAACACTGACTGACGCTGCCGAATGGCACACCTTGAAACAGTGAGAATGGTGAGTTACACGTATCTATCTTTCCCCACCCAAGTGAACAAGTAAAGAGAACCAAGCAAACCAAAGTCCCTTCAGCGGCACCAGAGCTGTCGGACCTCAAGTGCACGCCCACCCTTCCAGGCTCTCCGCCGCTCCCGGTGACGCCCGGTCCTTCTGGCCGAGCCTGCCCGGCCGCCCCCAGTTCCCTCTGAGAGTCCCGGCTCGTCCAGGGAGTAACTGGTCGCTCCTGCACCACCTACTGCCCCACCCTGCCCCTTCCGAGGCCTCAGCTCTGAGTCACCTGGGCTCTCGCTGGGTTGTCTGCTTGGTAATCTTAGGGACTTGCAGAGGTAGGAGAGCAAGCAGAGGCAGGGCTGGCCGAGGTCACAGCTTGGGACACAGAAAGGCCACTGGACTCGGCGTCAAGAGGACGGAGGCTCTGGGACTCCTCTGCCACCGGCCGACAGAGTGACCATGGACCAACCACTGAACCTGTTTTTCTGTGTATAAAATGAGAGGGCCGGACTGGGATCTCCAAGACTGTTTCCAGTTCCAGGCTATGGGGACTAAACTCGGGCACAAAATACGGCAAGACAGAAGCAACCTTCTTCAAAGGAGAACGTTTTCCTGACATTTTCAGTTGATGATTTTATTCTCATCAGGGCACCTGGGGCAGCCTTGAGGGTTTCTTGAGACATAAATGAAAAAAAATTTAATGCACCCAAGTTAAGAGTTTTGAGGCTGAGTTACACAATAATTTCAGTGTTCATTACAGTATTAGGATTTTCCTAGAGAAACTATGCAGAGGTAATAGCAGTTGTTCTTTCTACTCTTAGCCTACAAACGTAGGCCTGAGATATTGAATAGAATCTGGGTGTTGTAATGCATCGCTGAATGTAGAAGCGACTAGGAGTCGTCAATGGAACAGCTGTGGCAGCGGGACACTCCACAGCGATGCCGGGGAGTCAGCACAACTCCTGCCACAGCACGGCGTGTCTCCCAGTCACAGAGGCTAGACAGGTCCCCTCTGTGAAGCATTCAGAAGTGGGTGAAGTTGGGACTTCTGTGGGTCCTGTGGTTAAGAATCCACCTTGCAATGCAGGAAAAGCAGGTTTGATTCCTGGTCAGGGAACTAGGATCTTATAAGCCAAGGGGCAACAGAGCCTGAGATAAATACTTCTGAGTATTTATCCTAATGAAATAAAGTAAAGCAGAGACGTTACTTTGCCAACAAAGGTCCGTCTAGTCAAGGCTATGGTTTTTCCAGTAGTCATGTGTGGATGTGTGCCGGGAGCTGTCAGGATGCCCCCCTCATTAGGATGACAAAGTCACAAGACTGAGAAGGAAACGGCAAAGCGGATTTGCCTTTTCGGGGCATCCCTGGGCAAGGCCCCTCCTGGTATTTTTCATGGGAGTTCTGCTCATGCCATCCTGGGGGTCTTGGCAAAGCCACCACTAGACGGGATTGTACCTGGGTCACCTTTCCACCTCCCACTCCCCCGACCACTCCCTGGTGGAGGCTCCTTTCCTTAAAGAGACCAAGAGGGATGAGACTTAGGAATGCTCATAACTGTAGCCAGCAGAGGTGGAGACAGTGATTGCTTTAGGATACTGTAGACATAGGAATTCATTACAGTAGTTATATAAGGTTAATAGGGTTTTATTGCTAAAGCAGCACTGCTAGACTGTCTCACTGTTCCCTTTCCTTGTAAAAACTGGAGTGTACGGACATAACACAGACAGCTGTATCTGCCTTAGTTAACCCCTCGTTTATTTTCTCTTTGGGTATAAAATAGCAGGTGTGAGACAGTAATTGCAGACAAAGTTTTCAGAACAGAGTAAGGCTGAATAATTTTATGATAAATACAAGGAATTTGAAAAGGCTGCGTAAGTTTCTATATCAATGCTATCATAGCCAGTGGTATGACTATAACTCAGTTCACTAAACAGCTTTGACGATGTCTATTGTCTAAAGTATCTTTAATGAATGTAGGAAATTTTGCAACATGCATTTTTAAACAAAAAAATAGCCTGGAGGAGGGGCAATATAGGGGGAGTGGGAGGTAACTGTTGGGTGTAAGACAGGCTCAAGGATGTACTATTAACACGAGGGATACAGCCAATATTTTGTAATAATTGTAAATGCAAAGTAACCTTTTAAAAATTAGACACAAATTTTTAAAGTTTTTAGAGTCAAAAGAAATTTCCAAATATTTACAAAATATTTTGGAAGCATTCATTCATTTAACGACTATTTGGGAGCTGGCCAAAAAGGAGAAGAGACAGGATTGGCAGGTTGTGAGGTTACGGCGTCCTCTCCACCACCTACAAGCGAGCCCCTGGTGCTCTGCCTCGAAGCCCCTGGGGGCGGGCGCCCTGCCGCCCCTGCTCTTCTGACTCTTAGGGCTGCCCCAGGTCCACGCAAGTGCTTCCGTCTCTGGGCCAGCCTGCAGTACCTTGATACCCAGAGTAGCTCATGCTTACTGGGAGTTCCTTCTGCGCCCAGCACTCTGCCTTCCTCAGCTCCTATCCTTCACACGGCATAACACAATGCTCCTCTCACTTCGAAGCTGAAAAACACTAAAGCGGGGAGTCACTCCTCAGCCTAGGCAGACCAGCCCCAAAGCCTGCCTCTACTCTCAACCTCTGAACCCCCCTGCCACGTCCACCCCCAAATGGCGTACACAGCCCACTCAGGCTGGCTGGGGAAATCCTCAGGGGAGAAATCCATCCAGGCTTTCCTGAATAATAGTGGTTCAAGGTATGACACATCAACTCGGGTGTGCCTGGCACCCCTGCTACCTGGTTTGTGGCAGAAAAAGCCCCAAACAATGGTACCCACTCTGTGCATCCCCATACTTTATCTAGGGGTCCTGTCTCTCCTTTTCCCCACTTCCATGTCCTCTTTACAGCTGCCTAAACAGGCTGGGGGCTGAGTGGGTGCAGCCACTTGGGCACCGAATGGCCAAGACTTACTGTTTCAAAATCCAGTTTTCCTCTGGAATCCAGCCTCTGCCTTTTCTTTCATCTCAGCTGCCTCTGCCAGGCCCTCACTGTCACCAGCCTGCAGATGGCTACCACTCACCCAAGTCGAGTCACATTCTAGCCCTCCACTGGCTCTGCACTGACCAGGAGACCATGCCCAGCCTGTCGCCTGGCAAGCAAGGGTCTCAGTGGCCAGCCCCCGCCAGCCTTCCCAGCTCCATCGTGCATCTCCATCCTGCCCCTCATTAATCTCCCCTTGTCGCTGGACCCACCCCGAGGCTCCACCTGCAAAGGCACTTCTGCCCTCCTCTAGAGAAACCCCCGGCGGTGGGCAGAGGCTGGGTGCTGACAGGGAGACGGATGTAAGGGAGGGACTAAAACAGTGTGAGCGCTAAGACCATCCTGAGAGAGTGAGGGGACACCGCTTGGAGGAGGCGATGTTTTCCTGCGTCTTGAAGAATGAGAAGGCATTCACTGGGCTGAGAAAAGCAGGGAGGGACACCAAAGGCTGAGAAAGGGCCTTTGTAAGCTGGGAGGGGATCTGTGCTGTACAAACATCTTTCACGGATTCGGCCGGAGGACCAGGCTTCCAGTCAGGTCAGGGCTGGGACGCGGTTGAGGCTCCACCACTCAGCCCCAGCTTCTCTAGGCAGCTGTAAAGAGGACGTGGGAGGAGGGAGAGGGGAGAGACGGGACCCCCAGATGAGGTATGGGGCGCACAGAGCAGGGAACATCGTTTGGGGTTTTGTTCTGACACACACAAGGAAGCAGGGCTTCTAGGCACACACGGGACTGACGTGTCACACCTTGAACCTCTAGGTCTATCGCCGGACCCGATTTACACTCAAATAATGAAATCGTTCGAGACGCTGTGCTGGTATTTCTGTAGTGGGCCTCCTGACATCTCAGTTGGTAACGAATCCACCTGCAATGCAGGAGACCCCGGTTTGATTCCTGCGTCGGGAAGATCTGCTGGACAAGGGAAAGGCTGCCCGCTCCACTATTCTGGCCTGGAGTATTTCTCTAGATTACTGACATATTTTTCAAATCACATAATAGAGAATTCCCTGGCAGTCCAGTGGTTAGGATCCTGTGTTTTCACTGTCAAGGGCGTGGGTTTGATCCCTGATCAGGGAACTAGGATCACACAAGCTGTGCAGAGTAGCTAAAAATAAAAATTACAAAATACATTCAAAACCTAGGACATTACTCTTGGGAAATTATTGAAAGTAATTAAATTAATAATTAGTAACTAACAATTAAATCAAGTATCCAAGAGAAGAACAATTTTAATTACTTTATGGGCTATCTCTGGGTGTGACACAGTGCCACCATTAACAACTACAGCTGTGAAGACAGTAATACATGAGAAGGGCTTTTCCGGTGGCTCAGCGGGAAAGACTCTGCCTGTAATACAGGGCTGCACGAGATGTGGGTACAATCCCTGAGTTAGGAAAGTCCCGTGCAGGAGGGCGTGACAACCCACCCCAGTATCCTGGCCTGGGAAATCCCATGGACAGAGGAGCCGGTGGGCTGCAGTCCACAGGGTCGCAAAGAGCTGGACACGACTGAAGTGACCAAGCATCGATGAACACACGAGAAATGCTCACGTCCTAAGGAACAGAGCACGACGGTATGTAGATATTATGCTTACCAGGGCATCCAGAAGCTATAAAAGGAAAGTACGCATACTTGACCACTTGACAGATAAGTTTTAAGACAAAAAACACTTTAAAAGTTAGAGGACAAAGGGTAGAGCAGGAGAAAAACGATACTATCTACAGCAAAGGTTAAGATCTTTAGTAAACAGAGTTGCTACAAATGAAAATCCAACAGAAAACTGAGTCCTTGGTCTGACAGACAATCCGTAAAAGAGAAAATGCAAGAAGCACAGCCCAGAGCTTCCTGGCGGCTCAGCGGTAAAGAAGCCTCCTGCCAACGCAGGAGACACGGCTCACATCGCTGACCTGGGAAGACCCCACGTGCTACGGAACAGCTAAGCCCCGGCTGAGCCTGCGCTCTCAAGGCTGAGAGCCGGCACTGCTGAGCCCGGGCCCGGCACCCAGAGCCCCGCTCACCGCAACGAGGGCCCAGCACAGCCATAGACAAAGAAAAAAACGAAGAAAGAGAAGCGCAATCTCGGCACTCAAGGAAAGGCAAACTCAAGGCAGCGGCAAGAGCCTCATTTTCATCTGAGGAATTGGCAAAAGCTGCAAAGAATAACGCCCGGTGCGTGTAGAGATTCAGAGAAAAGACACTCCTGCTCATTGCTGGCAGGAACGTGGCCAGCTGTGACTTTTCTGGAAAGGAACTTGGGTCTCTGAAAACCACACTTGACAGCAGAAAGGAAGAAACTTCTGACATGAGCTGTGAGCTGGAGGCATGTCCAGATGCTGGGCCAAGTGGACAAGCCAGACCTGGGCGAGACACGCAGGGGATATCAGGGGCAGGGAGTTCCGGGCAGGGGAACCCCCTCTGGGCAGTGGGGGGGGGCGCTCCTGCAGAGGTGCAAGAGGGACCTTTTCAGGAGACGGACAGTTGGCACCCAGGTTGTGTTCGTGGTGACCCTACTCATCACATCTCACTGACTCCTACAGTTAAATGGGGGCATTTTAGCACATGACCGTGATGGCTGCAAAAAGCTGATTTAAAATGTTTTAAATGCAAATATATGTTTTTTGATCTTGCAAATCCCATTTTGGATAAGCAGGCCTACAGATATTAAACTACCCGTATAGAAGAATGTATGTCAATGAATGTTTTATGGCAACATTTTTTAGAGAGAAAAAAACCATGGATGATAGAAATATTTATCATCAGGAAAATAAATGAATAAATTACAATACATCCTTAACATAAGATAAACCCAGCTAAAAGAATAAGTTAAATTAGTATTGAGGAATATGTATGCTATGGTTAAAAAAAAAAAAAGGCGAGTTGTCGAGATATGTGCATAGTATTCCATTTTTGTAAAATAAAAAGCATATATTTTTAAATATGGCATGTGTATCTGGAGGAAAAATATGCGTTGAGCACACTAGGCTATTAGCATTTATTACTTCAGGGGATGGGACTGGAGTAGGGCGTAGGGCACATATGACTTTCCTTTCACAAAATTTTGAATTATTTCAGTTGTAACAAATCAGCATGAATTACTTTTGAAATTCTTTCAAGTCTTAAACAAAGTTTAAGGAAAAAGTAATAAAGAGTATAAGGAATCACTAAGTGTTTTATAATATAGAATAGGATAAAAATAATAAATTGAATTCGTGCTTTTATTACTAGTGGAAAAAATGAAATATGCATGTGGATAAGGATTTGTAAGGAGAACTCAAAACAGGTTTTTAAGAGTTTTGTAGAGTGTAGGAGTATATATACTTTTTTTTTTATAAACCTGTGAATGCTTGTGGGCAATAACCAGAATAGTTCTATTATGTAAAATATGCAAAATATAGATGTAGTGAACAAAGCATAGATAAAAAATGCAAAAATTAAAGTGGTTCAGTAAAGATGGCATGTTTCTGAACAATTTTTTTTCTCTTTCCCCAAACTGTATGTAATATTACAACACCTTAGAATAAAAAGTAACCCTTCCTCTCTGAGAAGCGATGTACTCTTTTACGGACTTGTCGACATTAGGGGAAAAGACAACATAAATGTTATCAGCTTTGTCGACATAAACCCCTGTATGGGCAAGGACTAGAAAGAAGGTGGCTGAGATGTCAGAGGTTTCTGATTTCTATTTCCTTTACTATTATTGCAAAAACTGCAAATAGAGTAGGGGAGGTGGGAGGGGGGTTCTGGAAGGGGAACCCATGTATACCCACGGCGGATTCATGTCAATATACGGCAAAACCAACACAATAATGTAAAGAAAAATAAATAAGTGAATATATACAAAAAGAGTAGGGGAAAGCCGTGTGCAGCGACATGGATGGGCTTAGAGAAGATCACAGAAAGCGAGGTGGGTCGGACAAGGACAGACAGCCTATCACATCGCCTGTCTGTGTAACCACAGCCCCCAAACAACAGTGCAAATGAATTTACATACAAGACAGAAATAGACCCACAGAAAACAAACGTATGGCTGCCAAAGGGGACAGTGGAGGGAGGGACACATTAGGAGTCTGGGACCAGCACACCCACCCCACACTGAAGTAGCCAGCCAGCAAGGACCTACTGTGCAGCGCAGGGGACTCTAGTCCGCATCTTTATGAGAGAAAAGAATCTGGAAAGGAAAACAGATTTGTGCGTGTGTACCTCGATCACTTTGTTGTACACCTGAAACGAACCCAACATTGTTAGTTTCAAAATCAATTGTTCTTTAATAAAAATGAATTAAAAAAAAAAGAGCCCAGGGAAAACTTTTATTCTGTGTTTTCCTAGTTGTCAGAGGCTCTATCTTCTTTTTCCAGCTATAACCGTCTTTTAAATACTAGCTGATTGGGTCATCCCTAAAACACATAATTGCAAGCTGCTGACCTTTGGAAAGCAAATGGCGGGGCGGGGAGGTTCCAGCCCTGCCTGCGGCAGGGGGTCACGGGGACGAGGGGAGGAAGGAGGCCCGGGCCTTCCCTGGCAGTCTCCTCGCATGCTCCAGGGATGTCTGCGCCACGTCTAAAGACAGACTGCAGGTTGAACACGACCCATCAGGGCACCTGCCCTGCAATTCGAAAAGCTAACTCAGTCCTAGACTCGACGTGGTTCACGTCAGCTGGCCAGGGGCCTCTCGGGTTTCCAGAGGCTCTAGCCACTTCTCATCTTCTGACAGCAAGGAATATCAAGTCAGGGTTCCAAATTGTGACATGTTTTAAACGTTTAGAGAATTAACACTTTCAAAACACGTTGCATTTTTAATAGTGCTATTTTAAAGGTGACTACAGAATTATATATATAAATAAAATTAACTATATGTGTGCGTATATATATGGATGGAGATACACGTATTTCCTTTTTGGAAAGTATAGATATATTTTAAAGTCTGAAAAAAGATGAGTCTGTTGGTTTTTTGACGGTGCCACCCAGCTTGTGGGATCTTAGTTCCCCATCCAGGGACTGAGCCGGAGCCGGCAGGGAAAGCACTGTGTCCTAACCAGTGCACGGCCAGGAGAGTTTGGAAAAGGTTATTTTAAAATAATATATCAGTTACATTTTCAAATAAGACGTTGAATATTTATTTCTTTAATCGTTAGCAACTGTTTCCGGTAAACAACATCTAAATAGAAAATAACAGCTCCAACTGTTCATTTGGAAAAGTACGGTAAATACACAGGTAAGCTTTTATACACACTGTGTAACATTCCCTCTATATACCTATCTGCTCAGGGTGTACTCCAGGTGTGCTGGTTTGATAAAGGAAGACAAAACTCAAAGTAATACATAAGCATTTTCTTTCGATCTTTCTTCCCTTCTTGGGCTCGTGGAGGCCCTTGTATGGAGATGGAGCTCTGGGAGAAGGCGCAACCTGGCCACCTGCCCAGGGCAGGCGGTGCTAAGGAGCCGGCCGGAGCTGCAGGGGGTGGGGCCCGCGACTGGGGATCAAAGGACCAGCACGGCTGTTTCCTGTGTGACTCTGAGCCTACGTCCTCCACAGAGAAGGAGAGAAGTACAACCTGCACAGGCGTGGGGGAAGGCTAACCAGATGCTCAGGGCTGCTCAGCACAGATTTAGCACGAAGGCCACTCCAATGTTTGCTTCCTTGGACGGACTCTTCCTGGCTGGACGAGGGGATTACGTGGGATGATGTACGTGAAAACAAATGTTGGCTATAATTAGAAATGGGCAACAGCGCCCTGGAGTCTGTGTCAAAATGGCTTGTCTGTGTGTAAGGTGGTGGTGGGAGGTTTGCGCACTGCCTCCCAAGGGCCCGCGCTGGGGAGTTAGCCTCCAACGCTAGGATATTTTTTAACTTCCTTCTTTGCTGCCCCCCCACCCCTACCTTTTGGCAGCCCCCAGAGCTTGACAGCTTCTCAGAATGGTTCTGGAAATGCAGAGGAGGGCCGGGAAGGGGCAGGACGATGGGCAAGGCGCTACAGGTCACGGCTGCCGACACTCGTCATACTTCGGGCGCATTCAGAGACGCAGCGAGGCCCGGCCTGCCCCCTCGCACCTTTCCTCCCTTCTCCGATACCCCAGACGTCCTGGGCTCTCGCTGTCCCTGAAACACGTCGAGCTGAGACTCAGTCAAGGTGCATTCCTGCCCCCTCCTCCGCCCTTGGCTCCCTCCTCCTGTGGCAGGAAGGGGGGCCCCTTCCAGGGCCCGAAACTGGGCTCTTGTCTAGCACTCAGAAACGAATCGTCCGAGGAGACACATGTGCTGACAAAACAAGAGACTTTATTGGGAAGGGCCCCCAGGTGGAGAGCAGCAGGGTGAGGGAACCAGGAGAACAGCTCTGCCGCGTGGCTCAGTCTCCGGTTTTATGGTGATGGCATTAGTTTCCGAGTGGTCTTTGGCTAATCATTCTAATTCAGTCTTTCCTGGTAGCGCATGCATCGCTCAGCCAAGATGCCAGCGAGAGGGATTCTGGGAAGTGGGAGGACAAGCAGTGTCTCCTTTAGACCTTTCCAGAACTCCTCCGGTTGGTGGTGGCTTATTAGTTTCACATTCCTTATCAGGATCTGCCATAAAACAACTCATGCAACTGGTTACCGTCGTGCCTGGCCAGGGCGGCGGTTTCAATCGGTGTGCTTCCCCTAACACTCCTAGAACATTTGCAGCTGGATCTCCACGGGGTTGGTGCCCTCTCGCTGTTTAAGTCTCAGCTAGGCTTCCTGCTTCAAGGAAGGCCTCTCCTGATCCCTGCGTCTAAAGTACTCACCCTCAACCCCTACTGACTCTCTGCCCTGCTATGCCGTTCTGTTTCTTTACAGTGCTGGTCACCATCTGAAGGGTCTCATCTGCACGTGGACTATCTGACACCCCTCAGAAGGAAGCGCTCACCCTTCTCCTCCATACCAACTCCCCAGCATCGGCACTCTCAAGAAATACTTGTTAAGTGAATGAATGATTGAGGCCCTTCAGGGCGTCTTCCTATCTGAAAGGAGAGCTTCATCCTGGGTGACCCATGGCAGTTTATTTACTGCTGTATGCAGGGCTTACCTGGTTGTGGGGGGTCCACGCATCAGTGGTCCCCACTGACCGTCAGCCCTCTTCCTCACAGGCAAATTCCGGGATTGGACATGTGTCTTGCTTTGGCCGATGGGATGGGATGGTAGCAGGTGTGCTGGGCACAGAGCCTTGATGAACATTTGAACGCTGGGGTCTGTCCTCCTGGGACACTGTCTCTTGAAGTCCTCAGTTACTCTGTGAAGAGGCCCAGCCACTGCGAGGACACAGAGGCACAGCGATCCAGTCGTCCCCTGTTCCAGCCACCTCAGCTGAAGCCCCAGAAGTCTGAGTGAAGATGCTCTTTGGAACCTTCCACCCCAGGAGACACCTGGTAGGGTGGAAGAACCACCCAGCTGCGCCCAGCCCAGCGTGCAGAGCCGGGGAACGCGAAGCCAAGGTTTAGGTGAGCTTGACACGCTGACTTCAGCAATAAGCAGCTGAAACACCAGTTTACTTTCTACTCTGAATGGCTGTGTGTCCACAACTCAGAAACCGAGGTAGCAAAGGGCTGCAACACGGTTAGCTCTGCTTTTGCACTTTGCCCCGCATCCCACACACGCTAGTCAATAGTTCGTTGAGCAGTTTATTGAACTCTCCAAGCTAATCTCTGTGCCACTCACGTGTGTGATGGAGAGGGTGCTGGTCATCTTCTCCACGATCTTGAAGGTCATGCCAGAGGAGTCAGTGGGTCCGTTCCATGCCTTGTTCCCGACCACACAGCTTGTGCAGGGCTGCAGCGGCTGGGCCAGCAGGGGTGAGCCTCCTGCCGACGCTGCAGCCAGGTCACCGCCCTCTCCCTGGGCCTTCCCTCCTGGACCTTTGCCTGGCATCAGCTGCTCTCCAGGAGAGAGAGCAAGAGAACAGGGTAGGTTGCCTCACCTCGACGTTCATTCACGTCTTAAAAGACAAGAGACAAACCCTACTCTATATTGCCTTAAGCCTACGTTTAAGTAGAAAGCCTTATTTCTTCCCTTATTTTTCCCTCTTGGACGGAATTAGGTAAATCCAAAGTGATGACGCAGTTTATCTGTTAAATTAGAAGTTATGATTGGTGGTTTGAAAGCCAAAAAAAAAAAAGTCAATTAATTTTACAGTTAAAAATGAATACATTAAAATTTTTTAAGGAAGGAAGAATTCTTTTTATTACTAAAAAAAGTCAAATACACAGACTAAAAAGATCTAATAATTAAGTTGCCATATTCAGTTTACATGTGAATGTGTGTGTGTGTGTTTTCCTCAAAGATTTGGATGTAATTTCGGCTCTCCTGAAGGAGGAAACAGAACAGGCTCTATCTTGAAAGCAGGACTCCATCTTGGGCCAGACTGCGGACTTTGAGCTATAAGCCCAATATCTATGGAAACAAGAGAGCAACTGGAAAACCAGGCCCCCGGAAGGAAGAGCCCCATGGCTCTCCATCACCTAAAAGAATCCCCTAATTATCTGTGTGGCCGAGTAGAATCATACATTCTATTACACTTACTGGGGAATGACCACAGGCCTATTGATAACTGTCCACTGTTAACTACCTGGGTTTAAGGCACACAATCATGGGTTGACTTTGAGTGTATCTTTCTCTTTCTTTGTTCAGACTAGCTTCAGGGAATTTGGGGAGGTGAGTTTAGGCACGCAAGCTTAAAGTATATAAGGTTTTCACAAAAACTGGTCGGGGTCCTTGGCTAAGAGGAGACTCTGCCTTGGGCCCACCCGTGAAATAAACTGCACTCCACCATCTGCATTGCCCTTCTGAGTGAGTCTGTTTTCCGGAAAACCCAACCATCATGAGACACAGTCTTTGGACACGGAGCTTGGGGGAAAGAGAGCATGCCCTTGTCTGCGCCTCCTACCTGGGAGCACAGGCTATCAGCCAGGGTGCCAGGCCAAGTGTGGCAGGAGGCAACGGCAGGGCTTTCTGATCCCCGAGTGCAGGCAAAGGCGTGGAGCTGCTGGGCTTCAGCACCGGGGTTAAAACCATTTATGGGAGCGCCCTGGTTCCTGGATTCTGAGTGCCAGTGATGAACTGCCTGTGCGTGAGCAAGCCTCAGCCCAACGTGCCCCTCAGCAGCGTGGAAATGGCATGAAAACCCGAGTCAAGAGACAAACAAACCGTAGCCACGAGTCAAGAATTCAGTGCAAACAATTTCTGCTGTGAGTGAACCCAGGCCTTCCCAGGGGGCGATGTGGGTGGGACAGCTGGACTGAGACAGGAAGTGGGGCTCAGGCAGGGAATTCCTGGCAGGATCCAGAGTGCGCTGAAGGAGCACCTCGAAGTCCCCACCTCTGCTGGCTCCAGATGCTTCCCGGCTGGGAAGGCTTTTGCATAATCTCTGCCGTCCCTGCAGCCCGGCCTCCTTTCCTCCACTCCACCCCCCACCCCCGGCTGCATCTCCCCCGATAGACCATTTTTCTTTATCTGCCCCTCATCATTGTTGTCTCTATAAAGCAAAGGCGGTATCTGCTTGCAGGGCAGCTCTTGGGCAGGGCCACACGGGGTGGGGTGGGTGACCGTGGCTGGCGCACTGTCAGGCACCTTGAAACAGGCCCTGAGTAAATGGAGTCTGAGTCATTTCCTGGGGAGCCCCCGCCCTGGGAGGTGCCAGTGGGAGAGGGCAGGCGGGAGAACACGGGGTTCTTTTGCCCCTCTCCCTCTGCTGGGGGGGCGGTGTGAGCCGACAGCTCTCCCTCCGTGCCCCAGGCCCACCAGGCAGCCCCATGCCTAGGTCGGTCTTGGGGCTCAGCCACACCACCCCTCGTCCCCGGGGCGGCAGAGGCCTGCGGTTGCTGCTGCTGGTTCCTGGGCTCCTTGCCTCCAATCACCTGTGAGACAACCTCCTTGTATTGAGTTCTGTCTGTTCTAAATACCTACAGCGGTTTCAGTTTTCCTGGCTGGACCCCGGCTGGTACACGTGTTAAATGTTCAGATCAAGTGAGCAGTAAAGGGAGAACTCAGCCCGCTTGGGAGGTCTGAACCCTGCACATGTCACAGCGAGGACTGGCCCCTGACTGGCCCCTGGGAGGCAACATGAAGACCCTTGCAGTGTCCCACATGGTTAAGAGTGCCTTTGTGTACCTGGGGCCTGGGGCCACCCCAGACAGCTGATGCTAACCCTGTGATGTATGGCAAATGCCTATTCTTACTTGCCTGGGGCCGTGGTTGGGGGATGGTAACGGAGACTGTGGTGGCTCAGTGGCAAAGAATCCACCTGCGATGCAGGAGACCTGGGTTCAAGCCCTGGTTCAAGAAGATCCCCTGGAGGAGGCAGAGCAACCCACTCCAGTATTCTTGCCTGGAGAATTCCATGGACAGAGGAGCCTGACGGGCCACAGTCCATAGGTCGCAAAGAGTCGTACATGACTGACGCGATCTAGCATGCATGCAGGCAGTGGAGACCGTGCATCTGTGGTCAGCCGTGGGGGTGCTCTCTGCTTATGACACTGGTCTTCCACACAACCCCTGAGCACTGGGCACGGGACCAGAGTCCCCGGCGGGCCACATCCTGTGCCTGCCGTCACACACGGCGCTGGGAGGACCAAGCACTGTCTGCAGGCCTCCTGTGGTGAGGGAGGCCGGACATTCACACCCGGGGGCTGCTGTGCTCTGTTCTGTATGCTTTTCCCTTTCCTGATTTTAATCTCTATTCTACTAGAATGAACTGTAACCATGAGTTGAACAGCTGTCCTGAATTATGAGTCCTTCTACCAAGTCACTGAAGCTAAGGGGAATCCTGGAGACCTCCAGCGGAAAATAAAAAGGGAACATTTTCTCCATGGTCCCATCTTTCTGGGGCCATGCCCAGGGCCCCAGAACGTAAGTAATGTATCTGAACTGGGAGCAGGTTCCACCTGACTTCAGAGGCCTGGCCTCTGTCACCACGCACCACGGACTGCCTCTTCTAAGGACAGAGCAGGGTGAGAGGTGCAGACGCAGGAAGACTGCTTGACGAAGAGCTGGAGCAGGGCCTGCTGAGCCCCTCCTGGTCCCTGCGTCAACAGGCATCTACTGATCTCTGATCTCCTAGACTAGGCAACCACTTGCATGCCAGGGAGGGACTGGAGAAGGTTGCTCTGGGGGAGGCCACTCTGCTGCAGAGAGAGGGAGACCAGGAGCAAAACAAGGCGGAGGCGACTGCAGGAGCCCAGGGAGACAGGGTGCTAGTGGTGGCGGGGACGGGGTCGATTCACCAACCACACGGCAGGGAGCTGTTGGCATCTTCAGGGGGCATCTCGCTCTGCCCCCCTTCCCCAAATCGGGGGTGTCCTGGCTTCCACATGGCAGTGGTGAAAGTGACAGGCGCTCAGTTGTGTCCGACTCTTTGCGACCTCACGAACTACACAGGCCATGGGATTCTCCAGGCCACAATTCTGGGGTGGCCATTCCCTTCTCCAGGGGATCTTTCCAACCCAGGAATCAAACCCAGATTGTAGGCGGATTCCTACAATTCCTCCCGCATTGTAGGTGGATTTTTTACCAGCTGAGCCACAGGGAAGCCCAAGAATACTGGAGTGGGTAGCCTATCCCTTCTCCAGGGGATCTTCCCGATCCAGGCATCAAACCGGGTCTCCCGCATTGCAGGCGGATTCTTTACCAACCGAGCTAACTAGAGCCAGAAACACGGCACCCTCTGGTCCCTTCCCTCCCCTCGCTTCACCCCCTCGCCCAAGTGTGTGTGCTCAGTTGCTCAGCCGTATCCGACTCTGTGTGGCCCCACGGTTTGCAGCCCACCGGGCACCTCTGTCCCTGGGACTCTCCAGGCAGCGGTACTGGACTGGCTCCATGTCCTCCCCCGGGGTCTCCCTGACCCAGGGGTCGAGTGGGCTGCCATGTCCTCCCCGGGGGTCTCCCTGACCCAGGGGCTGAACCCGAGTCCCGCGTGTCTCCTGCGCTGGCAGGTGGACGCCTCCCCAAGTCTGCTTTTGAAGCCTGTCTGCGAGGGCCCTCTTTCCTCTGCCCACCTGGCCCCCCAAGCCCACCCCAGCGCCACCTTTGCCCCCACACCGCTCGTGCTGGCCTGCTGGTCGCCTCTCGTCCCTCCAGTTTCATGGGAGACGTGCTCCTCGGAGACGCCTTCCCCGCCCGCCTGGGGAGAGGAGGCCACCCCCTCGTTGTTCGCTTCCACGGCGCCCTCCTTTGTTCCCATTTACAAGCCTCCCCACTTTCTCTGACAATCACAGCTAAGGCTTGCTGGGCATTTACTGTGTGCGAAGATGCTGCTCAAGGCGTGTGACTGCATATTAGCTCACTTGGTGGTCATTTACACAATTCTGTGTTAAATTAACATTACAGCTAAGGAAACAAGTTTAAAACTACTGCCTTGACAAGCCTGGGGCATGAGGAGGGCAGGGAGCCTGTCTGGGTTACTGCCGAGCCAGAGGCCAGGCATGCAGTCCGGCCCACAAACAGGAGCTCTGGGTGTATTCGCTGAGAGAACGAGAAGCCTGCAGAGGGCCTGGGTACCGAGAAGGGGAAGGAAGGAATCGAGGCTGATCTCGGGGGTACCATGGACAGAGGTCGGGCGTCCAGGGTGGCGCCAGTGGTAAAGAACCCGCCAGCCAACGCAGCTAACACAGGAGATGCGGGTGGGATCCCTGGATCAGGAAGAGCCCCTGGAGAAGGGCACGGCAAGGCAAGTCACTCCAGTATTCCTGCCTGGGGAGTTCCACGGACAGAGGAGCCTGGTGGGCAGAGTCTGACAGGATGGAAGCGACTTAGCATGAAGGCACCAATAACGAACAGAGGTGAGGAGGTCGGCCGGGTCGGCCGCTGTGCAAACCTGAGTATGGGCTGGACCTGATCCCTTGATCTTCCCTAGGAGGACACGGTGAAGGCGAGGTGCCATCACACCCGCGGTTGGGCCACAGACACCCTGACTTCCACCTCACTAGCTGTCTTACGGTAACGCCCTCCTCGTGTGCACGCTCTGAAGAAGTGCGCCAAACCACGGAGGGGCCCGCGTGGCAAGGGACTGAGGGCAGCCTCTGGCCAAAGCCAACGAATGGTGGACACCCTCGAGCCAACGGCAGGCAATGGACTGAGTCCTGGCAGTAAAGCCCTTTCCTCAGCCTTCAGATGAGACGCCTGCCCCGTGCAGCCTCGTCAGAGACCCGGAGGCAGAGGGCCTGGCTGAGCTAGGTCCAGATTCCTGGCCACAGAAACCGTGAGACAACCTAGAGATTTTTTTTTTTTTTAATTTTACTGTGGTAAAAAGAATGTGGCATAAAATGGACCATCTTAGCTACTTGAAGTGCCCTGTTCAGCACTGGTAACTACTGGCACAGTGCTATATGGCGGCTGCCTGGGACGTCTTCTTCTTGCTACTGGAATCCAACAGACACTGAGCAATGATTCCCCCCACTTCTCTCCGACCCTGAAACCACCGCCTCGCTTTGGGTCTCGGTGACTGTGACGTCGCTGGGTGCCCATGGACGTGGGATCAGACAGTGGCCGTCCTTTGTGACTGTTTCATTTCGGCGAGTGCGAGGTCCTCCAGGCTCATCCACGTGGCAGGCGGTATCAGAATTTCCTGTTTTAAGGCTGAGTAATGTTGCCTGATGCTGGGAACGACTGAGGGCAGGAGGAGAAGGGGTCGACAGGATGAGATGGCTGGAGGGTCACCCACACAACGGACAAGAATCTGACCGCTCTCCAAACATCTCTTTGAGACCTTGCTTTCGGTTTTTCTGGGTGCTCTGGGTGTACATAGAGACAGTGTCGCTGGATCACATGGTGACTCTACACTGACCTTTGGGGGAGCTCCCGGAGGTCTCCCTTTTAGTATCCCCACCAGAGGAGCACAAAGGTTCCAATGTCTCCACATCCTCACCAACGCAAGTTGTTGTGTTCTCTCGACACTGGTCATCCTAAGGGGACGAACTGGTGTCTCATTAAGTTGTATTATTTTAGGCAGCTAGGTGTTGTGTAGTGGTAAGTAATACACCATCTAATTTTGTGATTGCCAAGAACAGACTGGTTCTTGGTTGCTAATGGTGTTGAAAGGCTGAGCCAGAGGAGAACTGAGACACAAGGGTCACTGGGTCATCAGAGAGCCAGGGCTGGGGGCCTTGGGCCCAACAAGGCCCCGTGGAAGGGGACGGGGCAAGGCTGGCGGCAAAGAGGTAGAGACCAGGATGAGGGCAAGCCTGAAAGGAGTGACCATGTGTTTCTGCAGGTTGTCTGTAACCTCCCCTGAGCAGAGAGACAGGTAGGGGCAAGTGGCCCAGGGAGGGCTCACTCTCTGCGTGTTTGACGTGGGAGCATCGGTCGTGCGGAAACCACGGCGGCCCTGCAGCAGGCCTGGGCCAGGTGTCTGTCTCAGGCAATCCGGCCCAGGCCCTTCATTCTCGGCCACCAGCCTTTGGTCACGTCTTTTCTGAGCAGAGTACAGCATCTAGCAGGTCCCTAATGAAGGTTAGGAAGACACAACAGGCCCCATGGCTGAACTTCGTGAGGCTTCCAAGTCCCAGGCCCTTCACAAGCCACAGCGTGGTCACCCTCCAAAGGGGTGTCTGCACTGGATCCCTGTGCATGAATGGCACTTGTGCACACGCCATGATACCACGCACGAGCGTTTCAGCAGTTCATGCAAAGGCAGACTTGTTCCGGGGCCTTTCCGACTATAAAATCTGCGAAGTCAGGCACAGCCAGAGGTCAGTGGGCCCAGTGAGGTGGGCGTGGGCCTCGGAGAACTCATGACAGACACTCGCTGTGAGTTTACCAACTGCCACTATTCTGTCGCTGTCCTCCAGTCTGCGGGCAGGTGGAGATGTTCTCAACCCTTTCTGCTCACTGTCACCAGCTCCTGGTGAGTCTCTAATAACCACCCAGCCCTGCTGCCCCTCCTGGAGGGTGAGCCTGCAGAGGGCTGCTTCTCCTCCTACCTTGCAGTGACAGGAAAATTGTCTCTCGGGAAGCCTGAAGCCACGTTGCAGGCCTCAGGCTTACAGCCACGCATGCAGAGAAGAGCAGAGTGGGTGTCAGTCCTGTCTCGCCTGGGCACAAGGGGGCAGGGGAGGCTGAACGGCCCGACACTCCCAGTCCAGGGCGCTGTCACCGCACAAAATGAACACCGAGCGTTTACACGTGGACATTCATTTGACTTCAGATTTTTTTTTTTCTTTTCAGTCAACCAAGTGTCAATGTGAAGGACTGGCTTACTGCAGAGAAAGAATCAACATGGAGTTGCTCAGAGCGGGGCTGGAATCTGGACTCTTGTCATTCATCCATTCCACTGCTATTTACTGAGCCCTGACTGTGTGCCAGGAATATGCCAGACTTGCCTTAGCAGCCGAAGGTAGAGAGATACAGCCAACCAGTGTGACGGTTACCTTTATGTGTCAACTTGACTGGCCATGGCACACCTGGGTGTCTGCTCACTCACTGTCTTTGGCATGCCCGTGACGGCGCTTTGGATGAGATTATAGTGAAAACACTAGACTGAGTAAAGCAGATTGCGCTCCTCACTGTGGTGGCCTCGCCCAACCAGTTGAAGGTTTGTGTTTTTTAAAAAAATCCACTGAATAAGAGGAAGCTACACGTGCCTGATGGCCTTCCAAACTAAGATATCGGCTTTTTTTTTCCTGACTGTGTCCTCAAACTTAAATGTCAGCTCTTCCTGAATCTTCAGGCTGCCAGTGTTCAGAATGAAACCACACCATCGCCTCCCCTGCTCCTCAGGCCTTTGGACTCGGGCTGGAACTCAGTCACTGGCCCCCTGGGGCTCCAGACTGCTGAGCACCTTGTAGGTCTTGGGACCTGCCCACTGCCATAACTGCAGGAGCCAACTCCTTACAATAAATCTCAACCTCTCTCTCTGTCTATATACACACAAACTACAACATCCTATATTTTGACCTTTTTGGATAACGTTTACTACAAATGATCAACCCAGACAGTGATAAACTGCCACGAAGAAAGCAGAACAGGACCACGGTAGAGAGAGGAGGTGGGACTTCAGCTACAGAAGTTAGGGATGCCCCTCTGAGGAGGCGGCCTTTCAACTGACTGCAGCAAGAGAGCACAGCCACTTACACGCTGTGGGAGCTAGCTGGGCAGAGGCCTTGCCCACACGGCAGGGTCACAGCGAGTTGGAGAAACAGGAAGAATCCCAGTGAGGCAGGAGGGGAGGCAGGATGCAGGGTGTTAGACCTCACAGACCACAGAGTCCGCATTTTATTCCCAGGTGAAGGGCATCCTCTGGAAGCTCTTAAGAAGATGTTAACCCTCTGGCTCCTTTGTGTCCCTAGTCTGCTGTGTGATCCTGAGCAAATGAATGTGCCTCTCTGAGCACTAGTTTCCTGGTCGTGTTGTGAGGATCAAATGAGATAACACAAGAGAATGACTCAGTGCTGTGTCTGGTGTTAAGAAGCGGCTGAGGAAATGTCAGTTTCTCCGGCTTGCTGTTCATGGTGGGTTCCAACTGTAAATGCTGACGCTGGGGCCAGCTGGGGAAGTAAAACTGACATGAACTTTCTGGGAACAGGGGCAAAATGGATACCAGAGACACTCAGCATGTGTCACTTACACGTGGAGAGACTGGAGCCAGTCAAATCCTGAGCAGTAAAGCCACACCTGTGGGGTCAGATAGACTTGGGCTCAAACGCTGGCTCTTCCACTGCCTCTACCAGGCAAGTTTTGGCAAATCATCAAATCCTGCAAGGCTTGGTGAACTTGGGAAATGGGGACTGTGAGAATTAAATTAGACAGTCTGTGCAGACCATAACTAACTGTCACCCATCAGAGCCACTGGGGGGACACACAAGTACCAAGAGTAACTTTAAAAAAGTAGAAAGTTATATACCTGTGCATATAGTGATGGTTATGCTAAAGATTGTTTAAGTTGATCTACAGATTTAATTCAACTCTAATTTAAATCCCACAGGTTTGTCTATGAAACAAGCTTTATTTGGAGGATTCTATTGAGGAATAAAGGCCAAAAAAAAAAAAAAAGAAAGATGGAAGGACTCACCCTCCAAGAAAGTAATGTGAATACTTACCCTAAGACTGTGATGATTAAGACCGTGTGAAACTGACAGAGGGATAGACAGACTGACAATGATACAGCGTAGGGAGCTCAGAAACAGACCCAGGGACTACACAGAATATAGATGGGAGTTTGACATGGGATAAAAATGGCATTGCAAATCAGTGTGGAATGAAAGGATTAGTCAATGAACTGTGCTGGGCAACTGACTGTCCAAGCAGAAAAAAAATGAAATCAACGTCTTACCTCACACCATAAGAGAACTTACGATGAAGTCAGACGTAAATGTGAAAGGCAAAGTTTACAATCTTTGGAAGAAAACATAAAACTGTGTTGTTCAATATAGTGTAACAACAACAACAACAACAAAAAACCCCAGACAACTCAGTCAAAATATGGGCAGAAGATCTAAATAGGCATTTCTCCAAAGAAAACACGTGGATGGCCAACAGGCACCTGAAAAGATGATCAAAATCACTAATCGTTAGAGAAATGAAAATCAAAACTACAGTGAGGTATCACTTTACACCAGTCAGAGTGTCCATCATCAGCAAGTTTACAAAAGGAACCCTCCGACGCTGCTGGTGGGAATGCAGGTTGACACAGCCATTACAGAGCAGAGCATACAGGCTCCTGAGAGAAGAGGAACACGAAAAACAGAGCTACGGTATGATCCAGCAATCCCACTCCTGGGTATATATCAGGAAAAGATGAAAACTCTTCTTCAAAAAGATACACGCACCAATGTTCACAGCAGCACTGTTGACAACAGCCAAGACATGGAAGCAACCCAAATGTCCATCAGCAGGTGAATGGATAGAAAAGGTGTGGTCCGTCTATGCAATGGAATATTACTCAGTCAATAAAAGAACAAAATCACGCCACTTGCAGCAACATGACTGATCTAGAGATTATCATACTAAGTGAACTAAGTCAAATAAAGACAAATACCATATGGTATCGTTTATATAGAATATAAATAAAAAGTACACAAATGAATTTATTTATAAAACAGAAACAGATTCACAGACTTCAAAAACAGACTAATGGTTACCAAAGGGGAAAGGTGGGGGAGAGGGGTAAATTGGGAGTTTAGGACTGACACACACACACACTATATAAAAGAATCAGCAAGAACCTCCTGCCAAGCACAGGGAATGGTACTCAATATTCTGTAACAACTTGAATTGGAAAAGAATTCGTAACAGAATAGATACATGTCCCGTGCATAACTGAATCACTGTGCTGATACCTGAAATCAACATTGGTGATCAATTACACGCCAATTCAAAATAAAAAATAAAAGACACACTATATACTTTCCCCCAAAGAAAACACTGATCATTTAAAAATACTAAATTCTTAAGCATACCTTAATCAAAACGCACCATAGAGAAAATGAAAACACAAGTCACAAACTAGGAGAAGAAAACTGCAGTAAACACAGTCGGCAGGCAGAGAGCAGCACCCACACCGTCCAGAGAACGCCTGCGTTCTGGTTGCCAACAGAAAGAACGGGCGTTTCAGAGAAGACCGAGGCTGCTCAATATACAAGTAAAAGGTTCGGAACTTCAGGGAAAAGCGGATTAGATCTCAGTGAGATTCCATGTGTACCCACTAGACTAGCAGAAGGTGGATTTAACGACACTGAGCTGGAGAAGGTGTGGCCCCCCGGAGGGAAGTGTCAGTGGGCACAAGGACGCTGGGCAGCAACTGGTACTGCCTCGTGAGGCTGAATGTCCCTGCGAGGCTACTCCTCTCCTGTAGGCGTCTGTGCAGGAGGCGCTCCTATAAACACAAATCAGAAGGCAGGCACAAGAAGGTTCGCAGTAGCATTTTTTGTGTGTGTGCTTAAAAAAAAAAAAAGCTGAAACAATGTAAATGCCCAGCTGTAAGAAAACAGATACATACGCTGTGGTTTATTCACAACGGAATATTTACAGCAGTGGAAACGAGGAGCCACAGCCACATAACCTCCACATGTTCTACATGTGAGTTGCTCAGGTGCCCGACTCTCTGAGACCCGTGGACGGTGGCCCACCAGGCTCCTCTGTCCATGGGATTCTCCAGGCAAGAATACTGGAGTGGGTTGCCATGCCCTCCTCCAGGGGATCTTCCCGACCCAGGCATCAAACCAGGGTCTCCTGCATTGCAGGCAGATTCTTTACCGTGCACTTCAGCCCTGTACACAAACCTCTCTGAGATTCGTTATTATGACTATAAAGGCACAATGGTATTTACTTTGAGCTTTCTTTGGGATCTCCTAGCCCCAGTTTCCAAAGGTGTGTGGGCTGGTTATATTCTTCATCACATCTTTTAAAAGTACAATATTTTAAGGTTATTTTGGCTCCCCCCCACACACACCCCATACCATGAAGCTTGTGGGACCTTAGTTTCCTGACCAGGAATTGAACCTGGGCCCTCAGCTATGATTCTGCCAAGTCTTAACCACTGGTCTGTCAGGAAATTCCGCAAAGGTCCAATGTTTATTGCTAACAATGACTTACCTGGATAGAGTACCGGCTGTGTTTATACACATTATGTAATCGTAGGTGGACATGAGTTTGAGCAAACTCTGAGATATAGTCAAGGACAGGAGGCCTGGTGTGCTGCAGTCCATGGGGTTGCAGGGAGCTGGACATGAGTGACGACTGAGCAACAAATGAGCGAGTGAAGGAGTGCTCCCAAGGCCTGCGCAGGAGATGGGTGGAGAACTCATCGTACAAGGCTACAAGAGCCCCTAAGGCAAAGGCAGCCTTGAGTCTCCCTGCTATCTTGGCACAGTCAGGGCGGCCAGGACTCTGCCCTGAATCAGGATGGGGGCAGCCAGGGCCTGGCAAGGGGCCCTGCTCTTGGCAAGAAGTCCTGGCACAGCCTCTTCCTGAGGGAGCTTCTGAAAAAAGAGAGAGTTGGTGCCACCTAGCGGTAAAGAGCAGGGACCAGAGAGGAAAGCCGGGGAAATCCTTAACACAAAACAGTTATTTTACTGGGGGAGGCGGGGTGGTGTCAGGGTGGTGATGGTGATGAGAATGTTTCATTCTTTCATTCTGCCTTTTCAAAGCAAACTTTTATTAACATAATTCTGTACTCACTAGCAACTGTAAGAAATAATACAGGAAGATCTTTCATGCCCTTCGCCCAACTTCCCCCAATGGTACGCTCTTGCAAAACTAAGATCAATGGAATAAAAATGAGAGGCCAGAAATAAATCCATACATTTGTGGTCAATTGTTTTGTGACAAAAATGCCAACACAAGTCAATGGGAGAAAGAACGATCCTCAGCAAACGGTGTTGGGACAACTGGATGGCCACATGCAAAAGAATGCGGTCGGACCCCAACCTTACTCCTTACACACAAACTAACTCAAAATGGGCCAAAGACCTAATTGTAAGAGGTAAAACTATAAAATTCTTAAAAGACAACATATGGGTAAATCTTCATGACCATGGATCAAGCAATGATTTCTTATATGTAAGAAAAAGACAGCAAAAACGTAAGCAACAGCAACAAATTAATAAATTGCATCTCATCACAGTAAAACATTTTTGTGCTTCCAAGTACACTGAAAAGACAGTGAAAAGACAGCCCACGGAATGAAAGAAAGTATCTGTCAATCATATACCTGATCAGGGTCTAGCTAGGATTATAAAGAACTCCTAAGTCTATGATAAAAAGATAAATAACTTAAAAATGGACAAGGTATTTGAATACACATTTTTCAAAGAAGATGTACAAACAGCCAAAAGTACCTGAAATGATGCTCAACATCATTAACCATTGGGGAAATGCAAATGAAAGCCACAATGAGATATCACTTCACTTTCACTAAGATGACTATTAATAAAAGATAGTAAGTGTTAGTGAGGACCCGGAGAAATTGAAACTTTCAATACATTGCTGGTGGGAAAATACAGGGGGAGCAGATGCTTTGGAAATCAGGCAGTTAGGGAAAATGTTACAGTTACCGTTCCACAGCATTTGTACTTAAGAAAAATGGAAACATGTCACACAAAGACTTGTACACAAACCTTCACAGCAGCATTACTGAAGAGCCAAAAAGTGCAAGCAACTCAAGGGTTCACTGATAAAAGTTACATAAACAAAATGTATGTGTGTGTGTGTGTGTGTGTGTGTGTGTGTGTGTGTGTGTGTGTATCCCTAAATGGAATATTATTCAGCAATAAAAAGTGAAATACTCATTCATGCTATGACATGAACCTTGAACACATTATGCTAAGAAGCCAGACACACAAAAGGCCACATGTCATATGATTCTATTTACATGAAATATCCAGACATGCAAACCCACAGAGACAGAAAGGAGGGTGATGGTTGGGGGGAAGGGAATGAGAAATGGAGAATGACTGCTAATGGAAATCGATTTCTTTTAGGGATGATGAGAATGTTCTGGAATTAGTGGTAATGGAGGCACAATTCTTTAAAATATATTACAAACCACCAAACTGTACACTTACAAAAGAGTGAATTGTTTTTAAAAAATATTTGTTTATTTGTTTGGCTGTGCGGCTTTTAGCTGCAGCGTGCACGATCTTCCATCTTCACTGCAGACTCTTTTAGTTGCAGCGTGTGAATTCCTACCTTCAGCACGTGGGATCTAGTTTCCTGATCAGGGATCAAATCTGGGCCCCCTGCACTGGGAGCTGGGAGTCTTGGCCACTGGACCACCACAGAAGTCCCAAAAGCATGAATTTTAAGGTATGTGGATTATATCCAATTACTTTAAACTAGCAAAATTAATTAAAAAAAAAAAGAGAGAGAGAGAGAATACCACAACCAGGATAACAATGATATTGGTTCAATCTATAAATCTTACTTATATTTTCCTAATTTCTCCTGTACTTCCCCATACCCTATGCTTCTACAAAGGATTTAGCAATTATCCAGAGAATGTACATTATTGTTTAAAAGCAATAAAACCCCCACAATTATATATGACCTCATACTCAGAGTTGGAGTCACAACCCACAGCGGTCATTGTAAAAATGAGGTGTCATAAAAATTGCCCTTGGTAAATAATTCTATAGAATTATTATCATAACATAAAAGGGTATTTTATGGTCATTTGTATTTTACTCAACATAACTTATGTGTATGTCATGGTCTTAACCCACCAACGCAAATGTCTGGGGTTCTTTCCTGTTTTTACCCAAGAGGCGTACTTATTTCAACTGAATTAAGGAAAGTTTACAGTCTGTTTCTCCCTGTTAATGTCTCGTTTTGTTCAAGAAGTTTGGATAACTGTCTCCCAAACCATCAGAAACACCCCTTTACGTAGGGATGTGGAATCTTTCCTCCGACGGATGCACCATACTTCCCTTCACCATCCCCTTATTGCTGGACATTTAGGGTCTTTTCCATGTTTCCAATTTTCTTGCGGCAAACTGCTGCAGCGGGCAACTCAACTTCTTCTTCTGGATGATCTCCTCCGGGCAAGGGGTGGACTCACTGGTTGAAGACCTCGCCCACCTTTCCGACTCTTGACTCCCTTCACGAAGGCGCACGAGCCACGGCCCCGGCCCCTGCGGCCCCGACCGCGGTCCGGCCTCCGCGGAGCCCCTCGCGCCCCGCGCCCCGCGCCCCCCGGCGCCCCGACTCACCTGGGCCCCGCGCTCGGACCGGCGCGCGTCCTCACCTCGGCCTCGGGGCGTCCTCCCGGCGCCGCGCGTGGCCCTGGCCGGTGCCCGCCTCGCCTCCGCGCCCGCGCCCG